>JAUMHM010084584.1:0-12280 GCA_032362435.1 Melikaiella ostensackeni
ATCAACTCAACCAATAGCAGCCAAGCTGAGGATTCTACAAGGGAAACAATTCGATTTCAGCGCTGGTGGCCATTACAGTTATTACCTACCTTATCCTCGGAACGATGGTCTCTTCTGCTTGCTGCAGTTGGCTGCCTCCTCTCCTCTTAGGTCGTCCACAAATCACAGGTCAGGGCACTTGCCATTCATTGGCTGTGCTAGCCGATTACTTACGCTGTTGTTCGGCATAGGAATGGAACCGCGAGATTCAAATGCGATTTGAGCTTCAATGGTTATTACGGTACAACGAGTTGTTACTTGATAACTAAATGAGCAGTTAGAATGGCAATTACCAATTTGAAAAAGTCGTGTTATAACGCGACTGCAACTTAAGGGGCCAAGTCTAACAATCTGTGAATGATTATTGATTCAATTGCTTGCCAGAAATGGCAACACCTCTCGGAAGTGGAAAAAACGTAGAACATTTGAATACCAGAACAGCTTGGTTTTACGCAAATAAAGATTTCGTGATAGAATTTTTACATGAATTGAAATTTGAATCTAATGAAACAAATAAATTTGAGAGATACTTGTTATTTTCAAGAGCGAACCGACTTTGTAGTCTGAAGTATTCTTCAATCAAACATTCAATTAGATTTCATGATTTGGACATTGAAGTATCATCTCGTTGAACGAATGGCAGCCAATCTGAGGATTGTCCAAAGGAAGGAACTCCGATTCGAGTACCGTTGGCCATCACATGTAACATTGGTTCCAGAAGTGGAATGCTACACCGTGAGAACTAAGTCATTGACATTACAAATTCGAGGTCATACGTCTCACAGAGCACAGACTGTTCTACTAGTGCTTCGTGGTGCGCGGATTTAAATTATCGCTCGAGACTGAATCATCCACTGAGTGTATCGGTAATATTTTGAATTTAAAAACTCTTTGTGAAGTGGAGTAGGAGGACAAAAATAAGCAATACAAAGTGCAATAAAAGAGCGAATGTCATCAATAAACAATCACATTTAATAAACATTAAAGACAGAAAATGTCGAACCCGAGTCCTTTATTAAGGACACTGGTCAAACCAGAGAACGTGCCCATCAGCTTTCTGCAAATAAAATTAACTCTAGAAATGTACGTGTGACCGACTGATTGATTACCTGAAATAAATCAAAGTGCATTTCACAGAAAAAACTTGAATGACAAGAGCGTTCACATACAGGTATAATTGAAATTGAATTTAGGAAAGTCGCGACCTTCTACCAGGGTTTAGCGTAGTTTTACTCCCGATAACTGGGGTGTTACCAATTGCAACGAGGTCGGAGTCTGTTGAGGAAGATATCACGCATGATTTCCTTCTATCAACTGCGAGCTTGAAGGATTTCTTAGGCAAAGAACAATATCCCAAATCAACAAGGAATAACAACCAGAACGAGGCTATGCCTCGTTCTGGCCCAGTACGAAAGAGGGTTACAGCAATACTGGACCGGCCCGGTACGGAAGAGGGTTACCTCTGGACCTAAAGAGAACTGGAAAGACTCTACAGAGTGAAGGAGGACTTCATCGAACTCAAGGAACTTTAGTCGTCGTTGGACCAAACTTCTGTAAAACTACAGTGTCTATAGCGAGAGTGACTATTGAAGTGATTCCTTTTTTTCTAGCTGTGCGCTTCGAATGGTATAAGTTTTTGGACTAAAAACTTTGAACGGTCGTAACCGACGTCAAACTTTGAGTTAAGGGAAATAATTAAGATCTCCGTGTGAAAAAATTACATTTTGACCTTTGCTCTTGAATAGGATAACATTTCTATTCATTTTTAGATACGAGTGAATAAAGAACCAAAATTCTAGCTTCGGAAAGTAAAAAGCGGGTTGCTCACAGAGCAGAGGATGGCGTTTCTTCTGCTAAAATACTTGAAACAACTTCTAAACGTGTTACCAGAAAAACAACAAGAAATACAAACTCGTTGATTCTGGTTAGAACAGCGCCTGATAATAAAAACTCAGTGAATCTAATGGTAGTATCGGATCCATTCCGTTGAGTTATGTAACCGTTGATAGAGCTTTCAATGGTTTGCCAGGACGCAAAATAATAGAATGAATCTCCCACTTTTGATGGGAGAGGATGATGAGTTTTCTATTAAGCGGCCGAGGATGGGTGAGGGTACAAAAATCGCTTGTGATATAATTCCTGAATTTGACGGAGCTAACATGTCTTTCACTAGCTTTATTGAGCATCGTAGGACCGCGGCATCCTTTATAAATGCTCATAAAATGAGCGATTTACTAATGTTTAGTAAACTGCGAATTAAGAGTGTAGCGCGCAAACATATCCAGGGTGATATGGGTCTCCGTATAGAGGAGTTATTGAAAACGCTTTAAAAAATATACTCGCCAAAATCAGATATGAGTCAGATGCCACAACAATTGACTGTTGTTAAGAAAGGAGAGGACCGAAGTGTAATTGATTATGGGGCGCGTGTTACCGAGATTCTGAATAAAATGGTTGAAGAGGTAATGGATACAAATCCAGATGAGAAGGGCATTGAACGATGTAAAGAGTATCGAAAAAACGCCACAGGCAACTCTATGCGCGTTCTCAATCGAGATACGCTAACATTTATTCATGAGAAGGCCCTCCTCACCTTGGATATTGTGAAAGAATTAGCTTCCTAAGCCGGAAAACATTAAGCGAGACACCCGGTCACGATTATAATTATTGTAAATAAGAGAAAGACACGAACTCAAAATATCCCGATCTAAGCAGGGACTAAGTAATTTTCCTATTTATTTAAACAAGAAAAAGATCCAGCAAAATGGGGAAAATGCGACCATCAATCAGAAGACACCTCCAAAAGAATATTTTTGAAGCTTCGCACATCAAAAAAACCAGTTTCGATGGTAAATTTCAATAATCTTTCTCTTAAAAAATGTGCGATTTAAGCTTTGGTTGATACTAGTTTAAGTGTAGATTTGATCAGAACAAATGCTCCACGCCCGCGAGTAAGTGTAAATACAAAAATAATTGTCAGTCTTGTAAGAATCGGCCTTGATATGATTCCAACAGAGGGAGAAGTAAAGATTTTCGTAAAAAGGGTTATCACACCTTGTCAAGTGGTATCTTACGATTTTCCTATTCAACAAGACGGGCTCTTAGATGTTCCCCTCCTGAAGCAACATGGGACGATTCTGAATTTTTTGACGATAATATACATTTTGGGATGAAGGCATTCCAATTATTACGCAAACAAAGATGAAGTTGCCGGCTCGAACCGAAGGATTATCAACATAACCTGTAAAAGCCACAAACTTAGAAGAGGGATACATTAGGAGAATTCATTGCGGAACAGACATATTCGCTGACGAGGCTTTGGTATAAAATATTGCGAATTCAGTTAGGATTTTTGTGATAAATTCATCAAACGAAATGTAGATTTAACCGTACCACTTCTGCAGCTGAAGGAGTGTGAAGTATATTCACCTCCAATTCAGGATTCAGTTGCGTCAAAAATTCTCAAAAAAAAACAAAAATCGAGAGCAGTCAGATTCATGAGGCTCATAGAAAATTTTAACTTCCATGATTTAAATGACGATGAGAAAAGTAGCCTATTGGGAGTATTCAATGAGTTCCCTTATCAATTTTCCCTACCCGTAGATGAGCTACGAAGGACCAATGCGGTAACCCACAAAATCTTCACCACATGTGAGCAGCCTGCTAATGTAAAACAATATCGGAAGCCCCCTACTCACAAAGAGGTGATTCGATATGAGACTCAAAAATTACTTCAGGATGGAATATAGTACTTCGACATTCTAGTTTCCCTCACAAATCTCCTGCATTAGTTGTGTATAAAATTGATGATGCACTAGGTATTAAGCGATGGCGAATGACGACTATTCCCTACCGAACATAACAGACATATTAGATCAGCTTGGTGGAGCTGAATATTTTTTGGTTTTGGACTTTGGTACCAGAGACTCTCCGCTATATCTCGTGCCCAGAAAGATGAAGCCGTCGATTCCGAAGGGCAGGTGAGACATTTGTTTCTTAATGAGGGGATTTCACAGGCTCAAGCTGAAGGAGAAAATCCCAAACCAGGATACGACGTCTGTGTTAGATGAACAGATAACCCCTGAGGTGTTTGAGGCATGTGTTAAAAAACTATGTAAGAGGCTGGATCATATACGTATAGGTACCGCAACTGAATTCGCGTCCAGGGCCATTGGACGTGGTCACGTAGTTCATCTTATTTCAGCCGATAGCATGCTGGAATCAGAAACAAGCAAAGAGTTATTACATAATAACTTAGTTGACACTCAAAGTTTGATAAACAAAAACCACAAAGTAAAAGAGGTAGACGTATTTTCTCGAAACAATCCTCACATCTCTCATGTAGACGTGAAGGCTCGATTCAAATATGACGCTTACCTTAATGTGGTTTTCAAGGCTTTACATCTCTTCGGAAAGCAATGAAACCTCTTGAAGTTCAGACAGTCAAAGTTTCTGGAACGGGATCCAATTTGAATGAAATATCGCACGTATTACGATCATCTAGAGGAACTGTTCTCCATCCACTCCCAGGCACTTGAAAGATTTCAGACCGCTAAAAGAAAAGAGCAAATGAATGTTACGACAAAAAGTCGAGCCCTAAATTTTTTACAGAAGGAGAGCAAGAATACATGAAGAAGGAAATTATGAATAATAAAAAGTTTAGCTCATATTTCTAACGTCTCTTCACGCTTAAAAAATTGATAGGAGACAAGAATGCCCTCATTGTGATTCGTCGAAATTACTTTGAGGTAATCCGCCTTGATAGGTTCGAGCTTTGCGCCTACCTCTGTACAGATGAGTGGATAAAATAAGTCACGAAGACTTTTAAGCAACAAGGAAGTGAATGAAAGGCTCCTTAAAATAGTGAAAAATGTAATTCTCATCGAATTACATTTTTTAGAAGATGTCACAGGTGAATCCTTCTTCATTCAACAAAAAGCCTTCCATATCAAAGTAAAATTCTTCACTACAAGGAAATTACGGGTTATTGTTACAAATTTTCATTTTGGGCTCTTACTGAAATCGGAAAGGACATAAAATTTAACAGGGTTAAAATTATAACTGCACATCGAAATTTAAAAACGTAGGCATGAAATCTAAAGGAAAAAGATGTCAAATGTTTTCAAGGATGAATCATTTTCAAGTGTGATCCAGAATCAAATTTTAAATGTTTTTTTTTTCAATGGAAAGCCTTCAAATGAAAAAGCTGCATTAGAGTATTCATACAATTTATAAGAATTCTGAATACAACAACAAAATTCTAGCTCAATGTCAGTTTGTTGACAAATGTCAATTGAATGATATAATTAAAATTCACAGTCACCCGAATAGTTCGAAAATAATTGCTCAATACAATAATATAATAATTAAATAACGAATAAATAGACCTCAAACATAAACAAGTGACTGACAGCAAACCGAGCAGGATCGCACACGTGCATAGCAAACCTAGATAATTTCGAGAAGTGTTCCAAAACGATGACTACGGGTCGGATTTTAACTTTGAATACCACTCAAATAAGTACAAGAAAGAAAAATATCAATGTCGAAGATTATATCACAAAAATAAGGTGCCTAAACAAAGGCATAACCCCATTTATAGAAAGGTTACATTTTCCTCTTATCTTCTCAAAATTCGCTATTGAGCGTTCACACAATATTCAGTGAATGTAAAATTATCAACAACTTTCTTATTATCTCCTCACCTTTATTGAAGACACATTTTTTTTCGCAACAATATTTCGGGAAATGAAGTGACAGGTATCGAGATCCCCATACAGACTAGCGCAGATATTCACGTCATCCGTGCAGAAAGCTCGAACGATTCGCAACGATTTCATTCCGGATGTGAGGCTGATAATGACCTTTCTATTAGAGTAAGATTTCAAAAAAATCAGAATAGCGAGCCTTTGAATCGCCTCTTTTTGTATCCTTATGATTACATAAATATTAGATTACTCATATGCTTAGTTCATATTCTCTTTTTTTTGTTTCTATCATTTTACTACCCTCCTCTCTCTCCTTTTCCACTACTCTTCTTGCAAAAATTTTACGGCCTCTGTTTAATCTTACAATAGCTCAAATTCCACAAAATTTTCCTATAATAATTCCCGACCGTTAATAAATTTCTTTCAAACTCCGAAATGTGAGAAATTTCAATATACAAAATTTAACACGTAATGATGCATTTTATACTTATTTCACCCATACAACTATAATATAGTTAGAAGAATGCCATGTTTATAATTATATACTCTTAATTCAAATTCAAACAAAGTCTTAAAGAAAAAGAAAAATATATATATGCTGTTTTTTTATAAAATAAACATTCTACACTTATATTATAAATATTGAGGATATTAATTTTAATCCCATTATATAACACCGATAAGTTGAAAGTTCAAAGTCGTAAGACACTAACATAATACTGACATCCAGTCTCTGAAATGCCCCAAACTATGTAATCCTGTGTCACTCCACCTTCGAAAAGAAAAGCACATCACCCACAACACCAAAAACCTACCTCACATCCAGTAAAACCCTGGGAGATTTCTCATATCAAGAACCAAACTAACTCGTAAAAATGTGGAAAGTTCAACTAAAGAACAGCAGACACTTCAGAAAAACCATAAAACTGTATCATAGCTAAGAGAGAGTCAAGCTACATTGGTGAAAATGGAAAAAAGATGGCCGTCCACCATGCAAAGCCGATAAGTATATCGACTTTTAAATATTTGGGTGAATAGTTGTAGTTGTATGCGTGAGGCGATGAGCCCCTACCCTTGACTGTTACGAGCGACTATAGACTGGCTTGTTCGTCACTAGATTGCAGTGGAAAATCGCGGGAAAAGAGAAACATACAAATTTGAAAATATATCTAAATATTGGGAATGAATATGAATAATCTCAGATGGCAGGGAATCGGGTAAGGAATAGCTTTAGAACTTGTGACGGTAGTGATTCAAGCATGACACATTTTACCCGCGAAAGTTTAAATCAAAATAGATATTTCAATCAGGCTTGAAGACTCTGCACTTTTTTCTTTCAGCGAGATCCCTATATTTTTCGAAATTGAGGGATTCTTTATTTTAGACTGAATATTATGAATTCCTAGACTTGAAACAGGAAATTGCGAAATCTCTGTCTCCGATCTACAAAGAATTCTTCATTCATGTTGCATTATTACTAATAATTATAGGTACTTTTTATGCCAGTTAGACCGGATACAGAAACCATAAAATTGTAGCTTGAGAACTTGTGTTTACAAACGATGTTTACAAATCCTTAGTCTTTGAACCGTCTGACCGTGGTCTTTGTACTGGACTTCGGACTCATGACGAATTATCCTACTCGCTAGATCTTGTGAATTATTGGTCAGAATGATTCAAATTTTTGTTGTAACATCGCTCTCATTCATCGATTGCGCCAGAGAGCGGTAGAACTCAACGAAATCTATATGACTGTAGGGCCCGGCAGCGCCAGAATTTTGAATCTGCATTTGAATCTTAAGCGCACAGTGAATTCATCTTTAAAATAGTTTACAGTGTTTGGACATTCTTCTTGTGGATAAACGGTATAATGATAGTTTCCTTACGAATCATCTGTTTGATTTCAATTCAACCTGAATTCTCTTGATATTGGTTTTAACTAATCCTAGACAGAATAACAAACTCAACCAGCCTACTCTTCAACCAATCAACGATGGACTCCTGCGAAAAAATTTCATCAGACGAACACAGACATAGCATTAGTGTCAGAAGTGGGATTGCTGTGCCAAGAGAATTTCATTGAACTGCTAGTGACTTTGTGATTTTTAATGAAGTTCTGTTAACATTAAGTAACTTTTGTGCTAAAGTAGTGGTTCAAATGCTAATTGAATAAGCGGAAATGACATTTAAATTTAAAATACTTTGACTGCGAACTATAAATCTTTCGAAGACAATTCGTGATAAATTGTTTAAAGTGAAGAAAGAGGACCCGCATTAAATAATGAACAAGTCGCGACTTTCTACCAGGGTTTTGTCGTGGTTTCACTCCCGGTAGCTTAGGGTGTTGTCAATTGCACCAAAGTCGTGAGTAATTTAGGAAGAGACCATGAGCTGTTCCTCTATCAATTACAGATTTGAAGGATTTTTGACATCGTTGGACCGGCCCAGAATCTCAACCCCTATTGGGCGAAGGGCCTTTGTGAAAATGAACTTTGTATTGTAAGCGTATGCCTCCGGGTCAATTGAAACGGCACCAATATTTAAGCTTACTAAATTGAGCGAAGGAATAAAAATGGCTAGCGACATTATTCCTCAATTTGATGGTACGAATATGTCTGTCACTATGTAAGAAGAACATTGTAGAATCGCCGCTACTTTCGTTGAGCCACAAGAATTAGATTATTTAATAATGCTGATAAAAATGCGAGTCGTCGAACTTCCCCAAAAATATATTGAAGATAAAGTAGGGCATACACTTGATAAGTTGCTAAAAACTCCTCATCGAATTTATGATCCTAAATGAGATATCGGTCAATTATCTCAGGAACTGGCTGTTGGCAATCGCAAAAACGATGAAAGCGTGATAGATTAGGACTCTCGCGTTCAGGACATGTTGAATAAAATATCGAATAAAGTTTTGGAAAAGAATCCGGTGAGGAAGGGCGAAGAGCATTGTCAGGAGTATCGCGAGAATGCTATTCGTAATTTTGTTCGTGGATGAGGCCGAGACACTTTGTCTTTTATGAAAAATAAGAACCCCTCAACTTTGGATTTGGCAATCGAAATGGCTATTGGGACTGATATTGAGAATGCTAGTTGGGGTATAATAAGTGGTGATGAGCGAGAAGCCTCAACTTCTGATTTTGCAAGGAAGAGATATCAGAAAAATCATGCAAAAAAACAATTAGAGCAAAAAAAGTCAAATAAAAAAAAAACAAATAAGAAAGATAGCTCTTCCGTCTCCGTGGAGTGCTTTAATTGTCAGGGAATGATTCATCGGAAACGAGATTGTCCTGAATGTAAAAAGGAAGCAAATGTGAAGGACGGAGAGAGATTCAATAAATGTAATTATTGCGGTAGGTCGGGGCATTATGTCAAATTTTTTGAATTGAAAAAGAAACACGAGGAAGAAATAGATCGAGCTAGGAAGAGACTAAGTGATTTCCCTTCCAATACTTCAAACTCGAGGGGGGATCAGTCGAGGCGGAAAATTTCCCCGAGCGAGAAGAATTGAACCTCAAACAAATAATAGTTTCAAAACTCAACAATTTCTCAGAACGAGGACCTGTACCCATTATTGAATTCGAAAGTTCTTCAGTCCTTTGTTCAGAAATGAAAAAATTAAAGCAATAGTCGATAAAGGCTCTAGTCTCAATTTGATTAAATAAAATCATTTAAAACATATTATACATATACATAATACATACATTATTATACAATACATAATACATATATTAACATATATTAAAACATACATGGATAAATTCAAGACTTATTTACAATTTAGTAGGGATTGGAACAAATATGATTCAAACAGAGGATGAAGTGAAACTATTTTATAAGGAGAATCACACATCCTCTCAAATATTCTCACAAGATTTCCCAATCCCTCAGGGTGGTCTTCTTGGTATCTCTTTGTTAAAGCAACACAACTTATGTATCCAGATTTCAAGAAAAAGAAAACCTTTTCGACTCCATATGGTCACTTTGAATATGGTAGGATGCCATTCGGTCTTAAAAATGCACCTGCAACATTTCAAAGAATTATGGATCAGGTTTTGACGGGGCTGCAGCGTGTAGAATTGTTTGTGTACATGGATGACATAGTCATTTATGCACACGATCAAAGAAATCATTTTATGAAGCTTAGGAAACTCCTTACACGACTAAAAGATACAGGATTGGACCTTCAACCTGAAAAATGCAATTTTCTTCGATAAGAAATCAAATATTGGGGGTCTCATAATTACTCGTGAGGGAGTTAAGCCTGATCCTAAGAAAGTCAAACCAGTAGAAGATTTTCCTATTCTGAAAACTGAAAAGAATGTAAAGCAATTCTGAAGTCTGGTAGGGTATTATCGAAGGTTCATACCTGATTTCGCGAAACTGTCCAAATTTCTAACAAATATAATCAAAGAAGAGGTGGATTTCATTTGGGGTACTGCCAAGCAGGAAGCATTTAAAATCTTAAGAGAAAAAGTCTATTCTGAGCCCTAATTAGGGTACCAAGATTTTTCTAGGCCTTTCGTATGCACTGCGAATGCTTCTTATTTTGCAATCGGTGGAATTTTGAGTCAGATTTACCTATTTCTTTCGCTTTTCGCACCTTGCAGGGAGCTGAGATCAATTATTTTACTATAGAAAATGAGCTACTTGCTACAGTTTCTTGCATAATATACCTGTACTTCAAAGCCTACCCGTTTGGAAGAAAGTTTCTTCTTGTGACTGACCATCGACCCCTGGTTTAGTTGCATGGAATCAAAGACCCAGTATCTAGGTTAGCAGGAAAGAATATCGAATGGAGTGAGTACGATTATGAAATAATATATAAGCCTGGAAGGGTGAATGTCAATGCCGATGCTCTCAAAGAACCGTTCTGATCGTTTTTAATAAAACGCATATTCTTTGCTTTAATTCTCACAAATTACATTAAAAAGTGAAAAGGAGAATGTGCCCGCTCAGCGGACAGTTTTTATCAAGTATAATAGTAAAAGGATGTTCCAAAAAAAGCTGCAGAAATACTTTCAGCTCCTTCATTCAACATGTATTCATTATTATAATTTTTTTTCACAAAAATTTGGTAAAAATGTTTTTTTGCATGAATCATGAAACTTTTCTATAATTATTACTTCTATAAGTATAATATTAGTTGTCATCGATGATGATATACATACATAATGAGATTAAAAATGTCTGAGTCTAGCAATTAATTGATTGTAATATCTTATGGCATAAAGTGAACATTTCAAAAATGATTCCCATTGAAGTTCATTTATTAATTCTTCATAACAAATAATTCAAAGAGAAGCTGAAAATTTCAGAGGAAGCGCATTTTTCCAGCACTACTGTAACAGAGGATAGTTATAAACAATAATAAGTTTTCTAAACAATTATCTTTGTTAACCTGCATTAATTATTTTCTTGCTATGTGAAAAGTCGACAAAAAGTTTGAAAATTTCAGAAAAAACTGCAACATTCCCGCATTTTTTTTATTCGTATGCTATAGCGGATTGTGGAGGAAAATTTTCTGGTAAACTTGATGTATCTAATATTGGCGATTCTAAATGAAAATGACAACCTAATATACATACATTCATTATCCAAATAATAATTTCAATTCGTAAAATCCGAATTTCTTCATTATTTCAAAACATACTCTGTTTCGATAATTGAAAAAAGGTATCGGCTGCTCGTTCAGCTTATTAGGATGCACTTTAAATTTATTGATTAAATATAAAAAACTTCCGTCGGATACAATTCAGAAATGATGGTGTAGAAAATTTCCATTCTGATTTTCTGACAATTTTTATAGTAAGATATGCAATTGTTTGACTTTTTTCACGCTTAAGATGAGTGGAGAAGAATATACAGATATTGCGTGATTCCAAACGAGTCTTATTCAGTGTTAAGGGGTTACCCTACAATCTTTGCAAGTTAACAATTTTTTTTTTATGGGAAAATTTATTTAAAATGTTCAATATTTTCTCACATGAAAGAACAGGTCTTACACTTGTACAGTATACTTTTGATTTTTATTTTGTATGGAAAATCAGGCTGACCCGGCTGCCTGAAGTTGACCCTGCTGAAAACTGGTTGACACGATATCTCCACTTTAAAGAGCCTGAGAGTAAAAATTTCGCCATATTATCAAAAAGTGACCCTTCCGCTATAGCCGGTACCTGAATAAAAAAATTCGATGAAAAATAACAAAATGACTGATATTTAACCTTTTTTGCAACTTAAATTGTTTGAAAAAACATAGTAAATGTTAATAAAAAATTCTGATTCTGCTGAAGGCTATAGACATACATGCTTAAAATATTACATAAAAATTTGAGCGTTATCGCTAGAATAGTTTTTTCTAAATCATATCAACCAGGTCGAAAAACATTGCTTCGAGAAAAACGCGATTTACTATTTTTTTACCAAAAATACACCGTAAGTGCCGGAAGACAGCGCGCCCGAGACCCTTCGCTTGCTCCGCCTTTTTACACCTGTTCTCGAACTTTCTGACCAAAATAGCATTTCTACAC
>JAUMHM010084585.1:0-12280 GCA_032362435.1 Melikaiella ostensackeni
TCTACTGCGGCCTCGGTGGCGTAATTGGTTAACGCTCCACTCATGCAAAGTCGGCGTTCCCGGTTCAAATCCGGGCCAGGGTAGATTTTTTCTCATTTCTCCAAAAAATCAATTTGACCAGTAATCATTTTAAGAACATCAAAATATTAATTAATTAATTACCCTGGTCGATGAAATAACATCAATATTTTAAAATAAGATTAAAAATGAAAAATTGATATTTTTGGAAAAACAACTTAAGATATAACAAAATGTTATTGGATAAAATTATCTATCGAAAAAAAGTTTAAGAATGTGTTATTGACCATTTTTCCAAAAGACGGGTAGTTTTCAAAATAAAAAATTTAAATTTAGAGAATAAACGGCACAAGGTGCAATAAAATGTTTAAAGGCATTTTAAAATTGTTATTGAGATTGAAATGAAATCCATTTTCTCCAACTACCTCCTTTTCGGCTTATTAGAGACAAATTTACAACAAATCGAACTTAAAATTAAAAAGAAAATAATAAATATACTAATCTAATTCGTTAAGTAATGTAGATAATTAATTAGGAAAATTAAGCTTAAAGTTAATATGACATACATTTATTATAATAAATTTCAACATAATATGTAAAATTTCGCGTTCTGCACATACTTTAATCGAGTGCGAAGCGCGAGACACGTGATGAGAATGTATTCGTTAATGCAAATTTTTACTTGAGTAAACATGAAACATGAATAAACATGAAAACATAATAAAAATAAACATAAATAAACATGAAAATTGAAAAGTAATGTTCAAGCACATATATCAAACTTTTCTCACGTATTCTACACGTGAATTGAAACATTTTTTTATCTAGGCCACTTGCTTTGACTTGTTGGCAATGTATATAAATTATTCAAATAATAAATTCTAGAAATTTAAATTTAATGCAGGTAAGTATAGAGTGGATCGAGATACATTCATTGAAATAAAACTTTTTTGTTTCACACATTATTTGCTAGAACCTGCAGATGGTGAAGGACAGACATTTATATCATATATCGTTGATTTTTTTGCGATAACTTTCATAATTTTAAAAGCACATGAATTTCCTTAAAAATGTATTTCTTGTATGTCAAAATATAGGAGAGAAAATAAAAACTTGGTTCCATCTTGATGCGGGCGATTATTACAAGTGCTTTTTACGGTTAGAACATTTTTTCCACAGTTACTCGTATGGTTAGAACATTTCGGCTCTACGTGTGTGATAACTTTTGACCGCAACGCAACATCAAGTTTTTCTTAGTTAAAATTCATCAGCTCAACATTTTACTCAATTTCACCATGCTTGAAAAGGTGTGCTTAAAAAACTGGAGGAGTGAAGTCGAGTTACGGTTAAGATTTTTTTTTTGCAGATTTGTAATTTTCAAAGTTTGGGAGTGGCTAACTAAACCAATTTTATAAGCATACAATTTTCCTTTATTTGTTTTTTATGTATTTTTTCAATATGTATAATTTTGTACAAAATATCAAACCCATGCGAAAAAGTTTACTGACAATGTGAAACACTGAATTTGTAAGTAGTGAGAAGCAAAAGACTTGTAAAATCGCCTATTTCTTGAACTAGATTCTAGAATGTATGTTTCCTGTTTCGAAAAATTTTCAAATAACTGGTGGCCCTCATTCACGAGATATAAAGGTACATTTCTATGTAATTCACCTGGCATATTGTGGATAAAGTTATTTACAGACGAGTAGTGACAGAAAAATGACATTTGCTCTCGAAATGCCCATTTGTACAATATACAGTAGGGCGGAGCGAATTTTTTTTTTTTTTAATTCACACGTAATTTAAAAGTTTTAATTTGGTACCCGGATCTCCCGCAAAAAATGACAGATGAAATAAAATTTATGTTATGTTTGCGCATCGACGATAAAGCTCGAAATAACGAATAATAGCAAATTTTCTGTTATTTTAGAACGAAATCAATTTTTTCATAAATCGAAAGGGTTCTTGAAATTAGTATTCACTACTATAATCATCATCTGAAAACTTAAAGCAAAAAAACAATCCGTATATGTCGTAAATTGTCATTAAACTTGAAAAAAGGAGAAAAATCATGTTTTTACTTGATCAAATGATACTTTTCTTATTGGTAACGATTCGTTTATGGATGGGAAGGGTTCTAAAAGTTTAAACTTACACCTGTAATTATCCTGCAAAAGCTATGCAGCAATAAATGAATCGTTGACTCCCAAGTCCAAAAATATGAATTCTCAATTAAACAGTTGAATTTTCAGAAAAAAGAACAAAATTTTCAACCATACAGTTACTTTTACAACCACATAATTGAATTTCCAAACAAATAGTTCAATTTTCACTCTGAAAAGGTGACTTTCTTACCATGAAAGATAAATTTGCAACCCAAAAGGACGAAGTTTTAACAAAAGAGTTGATTTTTCAAGCTAAAGAGTGAAATGTTTTGGAAAAAAGTTTAATTTTTAGTTTGAAAACTCAACTTTTTTGATTGAAAACTCATATTTGGTTATGTTTATAATTTTTGCTTTTTCCAATCATTTTTCATTGATGTATAAAAATTAAAAATATTAATGATACTATATTTTAGATACGAAAACAAAAAACCTAGTCCCGATCCGAAAGGTCCTATTGTATATTTCTTAGTTAAAAATTCATCTTTATTGGTGGAAAATATTTATTTGCAAAAAATTCAAGGTTGAAAATCCTACTGTTTTCTGAAAAATTCAATTCTGTTTGATTGAAGTTTAATGTATTTTGTTTGAAAATTCGACCATTTGGTTGAAAATTCATTTTTGTAAGTTGAAAGTTCAACTAATTTGTTGAAAATTCTTCCCTTTTTCTTGAAAATTTAACTATTTTGTTTAAATTCAACTGTTTAGTTAAACATTATTTTTTTGTGAATTCAACTATTTAGTTGCAAGTTCATCTTCGTAGATTTAAAATTCAAATATTTTGTTAGAAACTCGTCTTTTTAACTTAAAAATTCAAACTGTCTTAACAAAAAAATCTTCTTCTTGGCTTACAAATGCTACTGTTTTTGATAAAATTTAATCTTTTTGCTTGAAAGTTCAACTATTTGGTTATTAATGCAACATTGTTAGATTGAATTCATCTTTTAAATATAATTTCAAATATTTGGATGCAAATTCATCTGTATTGGTTGAAAGCTATCTTTTTCGTTGAAAATTCATCTTTTAAGGTTGAAAAATCAACTATTTGGTTGAAAATGATCTTGTTATTAAAAATTCTTTTTCTTGGGTTTAAAAGTCAACTGTTTTCTAAAGCACTCGACTTTTGAGCTTGAAAAATCAATTCTTTCGTTGAAAATTCGTCTTTTTCGGTTGAAAATTTATCTTCTATGATAGAAAAGTTATTAAAAATTTTAATTTTTTAAATTTTGTATTAAAAATTCTTCTTCTTGGGTTTAAAAGTCAACTGTTTTCTAAAGCACTCGACTTTTGAGCTTGAAAAATCAACTCTTTCGTTGAAAATTCGTCTTTTTGGCTTGAAAATTTATCTTCTATGATAGAAAAGTTATCCTTTTGGTTAAAAATTCATGTTTCTTGGTTGAAAATGAACATGTTTTTGGTGGGAGTATAATCTATCTTGTTTAGAAATTCGACCGTTTGGTTGAAAAATCATCTTTTCAGGGTGAAAGTGACCTTTTTTGTTGAAAATTTGTCCATTTGGGTGAAAAATTCATCTTTTATGGTGAGAAAGTAATCTTTTTTGGTAAAAAAAATCAACTTTCTTGGTTGTAAATAACTTTTTTGTTAAAAATTCGATTGTCTTATAAACAATCCGTCTTCTTAGCTTGAAAATTCAACTATTTGGTTGCGGATGCAACTTTGAATTTGTTTTTTTTTTTCTTTTGAAAATTCATCTTTCTTGGTAGAAAATTATCTGTTCTTTTGAAAATCACCTTTTCTGGTTTTAACCTCAATGAAAAGCAGTCTTAAATAGTCCAAAATCATGATTATATTCAATTTACTTGAATTTAATGACAATTTACGATGTATAAGAATTTATTTATTGCTCTGCAGTTTCCTAAGGATAATTAGAGGTGTATGTTTGAACTTTTAGAACTCTTTCCATGATTACAAAAATCGTTAGCAATACGAAAAATGTCATTACTCAACTAAAAACATAATTTTTCTCCTTTTTTCGAGCTTAATAACAATATATGATGTATATGGATTTTTCAATTGAAGCATAGTTTTCAAATGATGAATATAGTTGTGAATCTTAATTTTAAGAACGCTTACTATCAATTAAAAAATTTATTTCGCCCCAAAATAATAAAAAATTCGCTGCCGTAATCCGGAGCTAATCGGGACACACTGGGAAAAGCGGGCCACACATAATTTCATATTTTATAATTTGATTCATCTTCCTATGAATAAAAATTCAAAAGATGCTTCATTGTTTTCTGTAAGCAAAACGTCAAATTTCCTCTTAGTTTGGTTCACTTTCGTTACAAAGTTTTAATGAAAATCATATTTATATAAGGCTGTAATTTTCTGTATTTTGGTTAAGTCAATTAAAAGATGCTTCAAAAACTTTTTGCTGCAGAACGATTTTCATAAAAAGTTCCGAGTTTGTAGAAGAAAGTCGGACATGGTCGGAAATTAGACACCGAATGTTGGATCGTCCCGTCCCTTTGAATGATCCGTTAAAAATATTTAAAAAAGTGCAATTTTAGAAACCCAAACAGGCAGAATTTCCTACATTATTTTCCTATTTTGTGTTCTTGTATACTTAGAAGGTATGACGTGAAGCAACATAATATGTTGTGCTTTCACTTAAAAGCAGCACGTAATTTTTATTTTCTATTTATCATATTACTCTATTTTACTTTAAAGTAACAACACAAACTTATTGCCATTCAGTATTATAGAATAGCGGTTTTTGCCTTTTTATTGAAAGAGGACATCCTAGCCCCACCCTAAGAAGTAAAGACGGACGCACTTTGAATTGCAATAACTAGTTACTTTAGCCAAATTAAATTTTTTAACCTGATGACATGCAAAAAAGGGTCCAATATGATATAGTTTAAGCATTAATATTTAATTATAAAACCTTTGTGTAATGAATTGAGAAAAATCTTAAACACATGTTTCGCTTAGACCTGTCTTACGGTATTATTCGTTATTTTGAGCTTTATCGTCGATGAACGAACATAAGATATTTTTTTTCATCTGTAACTTTTTGTGGGAAATCCGGGTACCAAACTAAGACTAATAAACAGTATACAATATACAATATACAATATACAATAAAGGCTTAAGGCAAGCGCGAGTATCTTCAGCACACACAATCGAGGTTAGCGCATCTCTAATGCGACAACGAAAGACGCATAGCCCATGCTGGTTACCTACTTCGTGATTATCCCATAGTCAGTACCCATACTCAACGCCTCTGCAATAGTGGTTTAATAGCATTACAGTCGTGCCACATCCTGTGTACGCACATACATATACTTCTTCTCACGAAAGGCGCGAGAATGGGTCCAGGATTATGCCTTAGTTAGAAACCAAAATCAAATCTGTTATACCTACCGACGCGACCCATGTGGAAAGATTCCTCGGAGAGTTCTTCAAAGTAACTCTATGGAAATTTCAGCTGGAAATTCTGTTGGCTTTCCGTGGAAATTCCACTAACTTTCCGGCCGTATATCCCTGCCTGTAATGGACCGAGGAAATTCTGAAGGAACGCTATACTAACTTCACCTTTGCTCCCTGTCGATTCCCGGAGGTCTCGACAGTCGTCCGAACACATTCCATTTTGCACTAGGTATACAAAATACATCTTCCTTGAGGAACTTGATTTTAAATAGAAATTAGTCGCACCCCAATGATTACTGGGAAGACCCGTCATTGTACAACATCTTCCGTATGCACTAAGTGCAAAAAATCCATCTTCTTTGAGGAAGTTGAGTTCTAAATGAAGATTGGCTACACACCACACATTTTTCTCATGGCCCGTCCTTGTACATCTTCGGAGTGCACCAGGTGAACAAAATTCATCTTCCACGAGGAAGTTGAGCTGTAAATAAAGACTGGTCTCACCCAAATGTTTACATTGCACAACATTTTCCAAGTGCACCAAGGGCACAAAATATATCTTCCTCGAGGAAGTTGTGTTCTAAGTAGGGACTGGCTGCACAACAACGGTTACTCGGACGACCCGTCATTGAGCAACATCTTTCAAGTACACCAGATCTAAAAAATACATCTTTTTCCAGGAAGTTGACTTTTTGATAGAAATTGGTCGCACCCAACGGTTACTTGGCGGACCCATCATTATTCATATTCTTCCGTGTGCACCAGGTGTACAAAATACACCTTCCTAGAGCAAGTTGTGTTCTAAATAGTAATTGGTTGCACCTCAACGGTTACTGGAACAACCCTTCATTGTATAACAATTTCCAAGCGCACCGGGTGTACAAAATACTTCTTCTTCGGGAAAGATAAGTCATAAATGAAGATTGTCCTCATCCCACCCATTTTTCTCATGAATTTTTTACTATAAAATATAAATTTTTAATAAAATAGTTGAACCTTCAAGCCAAGAAAACGAATTTTTAGTCAAATACGCGCAGCAAAAGGAAGACTTATATGTTCATAATTTTTTTTCTGTTCGCCATGTTCCACTGTAACTTTTGATACAATTGACATATCGGCATTAATTTTTTTTCTTTAGAATGCAGGTAATGTCAGTTAGAGTGACATAGGCTCATAGAGTTTTGCGTTTTTCAATCACAGCAAGGTAGAACCTCGAAAATGTTACATCGATGAATGATTTTTTAGTAACGTTTTTGTTTATGTACCCCTATAACTTTAGACATGGTTGATGTATCGCGATGAATTTTTTATGGTGTACCTGACAACAGCCGGACTAACATAGGTACATTAAGATTTGAATCTCTCAATCTCAGCCAAGTAGAACCACGTAAGTTGTACATCGAAAATTGATTTTTCCATTTGCATTGGATCTTTCAGTCAATTATTGACTCATTTGCGTGAAACCATTCGAAATCAATTAAAAGTATCTTGACGCATTTGGATGCGCTGATTACGAATATGGCCATAAAATATCCGTAAAAGTAATTTTCAATGTAAAAATTTACAAAAAACTGCGGGTTCTAAATAAAAATTCAGAAAGGGGCATTCTAGGGGCCAGGGAGTAGACCTTTCTTAAAGGGGCTATACTGGAGGAAATTTAGGGTTGAGTATAGGATCACACCCCTTTCACCATTCTAGTAGCCCTTTTTTCATTATGCCCTTTTTACCTAGCCCCGAGAGGTAAAAAAGGGGGCAAGCGATGGGATAGCGTGTTTGTTGAAAAAGCAATATTAGAAAAAGTGTAATCGAAAGTAAAAATACACCCCTACCTAATTTTCAGTAGCTATTATTGAATGATTTGCATAAACTGTTTATCGATTTTCGAGGCCAAAATTGGAGAAAAACTCATTTTTTCAAGTAATGTGATGGTCTTTCATTGTTTTTTTTTAAAATATACCGCTTACTCCAACTCGGCAAAATCTACCTCTGAATTATATGTGAACTCATTTCCTCTATTAAAAAAAAACATCTATTCATAGTTGGCCATACCCCAACTCGGCAAAATGTACCTCTTAATAATATTTGACCTCATTTCCAGTATTAGAAAAATATCTATTCACAGTCGGCTATACCCTAACTCGGCAAAATCTACCCCTTGATTATATTTGACGCCACTTCCAGTATGAAATAAAAAACATTTATTCATAGTTGGCCATACCCCAACTCGGCAAAATCCATTTCTTAATTATATTTTACCTCATTTCCATTATTTAAAAAAATCTGTTTATAGTTGGCCATACCTTAACTCGGCTGAGTCTACCTCTTTATTATATTTGAAGCAATTTTCAGTATTAATAAAAAAACATCTGTAAATAGTTGGCCATACCCAACTCGACAAAATCTACCTTTTAATTATATTTGACCCAATTTCAAGTATTAAAAAAAACATCCGTTCTTATTTGGTCATACCATAATTTTGCGATATATTTTGATATATTGGTTGCTAATATGGCCATCAAAATACCATATTTAGTCAAATTATTTTTATCGTATGTGTAAAGCTTAGTTATAATTATGTTTGCAAATAAAAAATGAAAAAATGTAATGAAAGTTATAAAATAAACAAAATTTTGAAGATAAAAGAGTCGAATACGCTAGTAACTCTGAAGTAGAAAACAAGAATGTGCAAAATAGCCTCAAATGACCATTCTTCAATTTATTAAATTGAATAGTGTAAGTCTATAATAAAATAAATCAATATTTACGAAAGTACAAGAATACAATTTTGACAATAATAAAAAGGAAATTGAAGAAAATCAATGAGCGGATTTGGCATTGTTACTTTTTTATGAAGTAATATTTATTAAATTTCAATGTAGAACAAATAAGTGAAAAACTAGATATTATAATAATATTATATATTTTATGATACATTATGTACTCATATAAACATTCATTTTTAGAATAAAATGTGAAATGACGGACGGGAAAGGGGAATTAGGAGTAGATGTAATTTATTATTATTACATACGTAAATTATATACATAAACAGTAGGACATATAAACATAAAATACTGTCGAATACACTGATTGATTTTCTTTGATTTACTTCTTATTATTTACAAAATTGTATTATTGAACTTTCGTAAATATTTATTTATTTGATTATAGGATTGCATTATTCAATTCAATAAATTGAATAATGGTCACTTGGCACCCTTTTGCACACTCTTGTTTTCTGCCTCAGAGTTACTGGCGTATTCGACTTTTTTATTACAAAAATTTCATTCAGAAGTGAGTTGAATTTTCAACCTTAAGAATTTGCATTTTTGAAAGAAAATTATTTTCAACTGAAAAAGATGAATTTTTGTAACACATTAGATGACTTTTCTACCCGAAAAAATGAATTTTCAACAATTATTTCTCAAGCAAAATAGTAAAAAATGATTTTAAGTAATTTATTCAAATTTAATGACAATTCACAATCTGTAAGAGTAATAGATGTTAATACTAAGTTTCAGAACCCTCTTCATACATAAAAAAATCATTACCAATAAGAAAAGTATCATTTAAACAAGTAAAAACATGATTTTTCTTCATTATCAAACACAGACAAAGGGAAAAAAGTGATTCGGGTGAAAATGCTGACGGTAATCTCGGCATACGAAACACTGAAGATCGGCAAGGGTATAATTAGAGATCGCTAATTTTTCATTTTACTCTATCCGATCTTCATTTTTTTGCATGCCAAGATTATCCCCAGCATTTTTTCCTGAATCATTTTTTACACTTTGTTTTTTCTGTGCAGCTTAATGACAATTTACGATGCATACGGATTTTTTTATTGCTGCTTATTTTTTGGAGGA
The DNA here is from genome assembly GCA_032362435.1 of Melikaiella ostensackeni. Taxonomy (NCBI): domain Eukaryota; kingdom Metazoa; phylum Arthropoda; class Insecta; order Hymenoptera; family Cynipidae; genus Melikaiella; species Melikaiella ostensackeni. The sequence goes on from JAUMHM010084585.1 coordinate 9,440, forward strand.
TAATTATGGTTGTGAATACTTATTTTAAGAACCCTTTTCATCTATTAAAAAATTGATTTCCTATCAAAGTAAAAACAAATTCGCTATTATTTTTTACTTTGAGCTTTATCGTGGATGCGCGAACATAAGATATTTGCATTGATCTGCAACTTTTTGTGGGAGATCCGGGTACCAAACTACAACTTTTGGACCTCCTTCGGATTTGAAAAAAAAAAAACATTTTCGCTTCGCTTTACTATAGAGCCTTTGAACTCAAATCTCTTTGGTTACACTCTGTGATTAGTGCGAAGATTCAGTTATTGTGAGGAATTTAGTATTGTTGGGCTACATTTTCAACGGGATTGTCAAAATGAGGATGCGTTGAGTTAGGAGTGAGGCCGTAATGTAGACTTTTTGGGTGAGAGATTATAATAAGAGAGTTTGTTCAGAATTTGGATGGGTCTTTGTGTTAGATGCTTTTAATGTTGAGAATATTTATGATTTTGATGTGACACTTATGTCAAAAAGGGGACTTCATTTATGTGAGGGAAAAGCATAAGTGATTAACTGACATTATTATGAAAATTCAAATAATATCAATTTTCGGTACATTAAGTAGCGCTATTGAAAGTCCCAGAACTCCCAAACCATTTAATGGCTTGCGCACACCGTGAAATTGAAATAAAATAATCGCTTATTTATATTCCTGTCAATGAGAGACTGGTGAAATCGCCCAACTACATTAAGCTTATGCTAACCTATTTTCATGATTTCTTAAAATGTAATATTTGGAATAGAGCCTCAAAATCAAAATAATTTTTTATATGCCCGATTCGACAGAATTAATAAAATATGATTATAAAGCTCGATTTATTTCGAATGTATAAGAGGTGTAGACAAGCCTTTCTGCCTTTCCCTCACAGATTTAATGAATTCCTTATCAAGGAATTTGCAAGTAAAAATATATCCAGTCAGACAAATGTTTCAGAATGAAAAATTTATAAAGAATATCCCGATTTCCGTTGCAGGAATTTTATAGAATGTACACAAATTGGCAAAATTCGTCAAATATAAGTTGAAATGTGTTAGACACTAGTATAAGATGTTTTTCGTGTGTCTTAAAAGTAGTATCTTATACCCACGGAGTTTCTAAATCATATATTTCACGCAATTTACAGAAATTCACGACATATTTCTTTGAAATTTATTAGAAAATTGTTTATACATGTAACAGTGAATATTGGACTACATAATTAATAGAAATTCGTCTATGTGGATTATATATTTTTTGAAGATGAAAAGTAGTACACAATTATGTGGCTTACCAATAATGATATTTTATACTGATATCTGGCCTCTTCGATTGACACATTTTGTTCCATTGTATCAAATTACAATTTTTGCACAAAACTTTTTTTTTGTCCATACTCATTTAATTGCTGACAAAATAAGAAGCGTGAAAAAAGGAAGTAGAAGAGTAATTTTTAATCAAATCTAGAAGTATTTGGATGTAGAAAGAAAAGTCTCTAATAGACGTTTGTTATAAGTAGAAGAGGTACATCTTGTCTGGATACATTATTTCTTTTTGTCTTCCTCAATTTTCGTGAAAAATAATTTTCACGTACATGCTGAGTTTAAATCAATACCGTTTCGCTGTGATTCAAATAAAATTTATGTGAATATGGCATTCCAAGTGGAATTTTCTTTCAAATTATGATAAAAAACTTTTCTCAAATCATGAACAGATTTCCTCAGAGGTTTTATGAAATTTTAACGGAATTTTTATTAAATGCCAGTGGTGCATGCAAATATTCTTTTTAATTTCCAAATAGATATTCTCAAATTTTATTACATTCCGTTGGTTCATATAAGAGTAGGTTTACTGAAATTTTAGGATTTAATCAAAAATTTTCAGCAATCTATTCATCAATTTTCGGAAACTTGATCAAGGATTTTTTATGTCTGATCTTTCTTTCGAATATTTATTAAATATATTCAGAATTTTCAAAAGGGCTTTTTTACTTACAGAGGATAATTCTATACAACAGTTCTAAAATTTTTCTTCTTCGCCACATTCAAAAACACGTTATAAGCTGTAGAATTCTTTACAAGCTTTCAAGATACAAGGTGCAAGATTTCAGATATTTCTATGTGAAACATCTTTTCAATGCCTATAGAAATACTTTAATGTATTTCGCATGGAGCTTCTATTGAATGTTTTGAAAATGATTCTGAAATTTTGATACAAATCTTTTTAAATTAGTTAAAATTTTTTTTTGTAAGTTTCACAAATTTTTCATAACATTTTATAAGAATTCTGTAAGATTTTGTAAAATACGGAATTCTACAAACATACCATACAATAATTCAAGCCGCGCGTCAATAAGAGGCCGAATTAATATTTGAATAAGTCACCTGAATATGGCTAATATCATTAAATTCTACGCACTTCAGGTGATTTATTCAAATGTTAGTTAGGCCTCTATTTGACGTGCGACTCCAATTATACGATAGTTTCTATTCAAAAAGTATGGTATAGAAAAAAATCTTGATTATATTTAAGACAAGATCTAAGATTGATGTATATTATAACATTATAAGTATATTAAATTGTAAGTACTATCTAAGTAACTCTAAATAACTATTGTTAAAGAAACAATATTAACCTGAAATATTTTTGTCTAAAGTTCACCATCAGTTCTCTTGCAAAATTAGTTACATTCAAAATTGGGAATATTATCCTCGATTTTATAAATCATTTCTAACAAAGCTCTTTTCTGACCTTGATATACGAGGGGCAAGTAAAAAGTAAGGTTCCCACATTTTTTTCAGGTGTAAGACATTTTTTATTGAAATTGCAAA
>JAUMHM010084586.1:0-12279 GCA_032362435.1 Melikaiella ostensackeni
AATTTACCAACTTTGCGAAATTATTTATTTCCAAATTCACAAGCCTATTTCCTTTATAAATGAATAAATGGACTTGTGGATTTTGGAAATAAATGATTTCGCAAAGTTGATGAATTTATTTATTTATTCATAAAAAACAGAGACTTGTGAGTTTATAAATAAATAATTTCACAAGGTTGGTAAATTTATTTATTTATAAAGGAAAGTGAATTGTGAAGTTCGCAATGAATGAATTCATTCATTTATGAAGGAAATAGGCTTGTGAATCTGTAAATAAATAATTTGAACTCAGATAATTTTTTTATTTATTTGCAAGAAAGAGATTTGTGATTTTGCAAATAAATAATTTCGCAAAGTTGGTGAATTCATTTATTTATTCATAAAGAACAGAGACCTGTGAATTTGAAAAAAAATAAATTCGCAAAGTTGGTTAATTTATTTATTTCTTTATCCATTAAGGACAGAGACTTGTGAATTTATAAATAAATAACTTCACCATGTTGGTAAACTTATTTATTTATAAAAGAAAACTGTCTTGTAAAGCTAGCAATGAATAATTTAACAACTTAGGAAATTTATTTGTTCACAAGGAATGGAATAGTGAATTTAAAAATAAATAATTTCGCAAAGTTGGTAAATTTATTTATTTATGAAGAAAATTGAATTGTGGAGTTAGCAACAAATAATGTGACAACTGAGGGAATTTATTTGTTTATAAGAAATGGACTTGTAAAGTTAGAAATGAATAATTTCGCGAAGTTGGTAAATTTATTTATTTATTTATTCATAAAAAACAATGACTTGTGTATTCCTAAGTGAATAATTTCACAAGGCTGGTACATTTATTCATTTATAAACGAAATAGGCTTGTGAATTTGGAAATAAATAATTTCGCGAAGTTAGTAAATTCATGCATTTACAAATGACTTGTGAGCTTAGTAAATAACTTTAGCAATAGTATTTTATCTTTGTATTCCTGCAAAAAGTTATTTCAGAGTGCATGTTTATAACGGAAATTGTAATTTCTTATTTACATATTCCGATAATAATTTTAAGGAAAAAGATAATTTACCAACCGTGATTGTCTGGGTAATCTGCGATTTTCTCATTTTAGTACAAAAATTGACCGCTGCTGCCTTGTGAACGCGCTGCTAGATCGGTTTCTCTTGCTTCTTCATCTGTCATCTTCCGTCGCGTATTTCTCAAAAAATTTGGAAGTATTTTTCACTTTTGTTTCGCATTGAATCGCTAGAGATTTTTTTAGTTGCAAGTAGATATCTGAAAAGCACTTGTTTTTCTACTAATTTAATTGGAACACCTTAAGAGAACGTGAAAACTATCTTCGAAACTTTTGAAATAGAAAGTCTTCGAACTTATTTTAATATTTAATGTTTATTTTAATGTTTAATTTTATTGTTATTTCAAGTTTCCAAAAAGTAAAGTAAGTAAAGAAATTCCAGCAACCAAGATCTTAGTTTTAAAATTGAAGTAAAATTAAGGTTTTAAAATTAGTATTAGAATAGAACTTTTATTTAACAAATGGAAACCTTACTATTCAAGATCAAACCTCAGCCTTGAAGACTAGGTTACTTAACAATCTAAAAGTTATTTGTGGTTTTAACCAAGATTCATTTTTCCTAGATTTACAGGTATTATAAATTGAGAAAAGATGCTTTTACCCTTGAATTGACGTTTATAATTATGTATACACTTCATTTGAAATCTGTTTTTCGTAAAAATTAGAAACTTTGTATGTGTCTCAATTAATATAAAAAATACAGGATATGAGAAAAACTTTCAAAAATGTAATATTATATCATTTTCACGATCAAGTCTTCTCAATTCTCATAACTTTTGAAGAAATAAAAAGTTTCTGTTCAAAAACTTTAAATAATTATTTTTAGAGATCAAAAGATGTCTTCTTTAATTTTAAAGTAGTTTATAAGACAAGAATCTTTTCACCTCCATGAATTCAATTGAAAATATGAAGGTAATACACCGAGTCTTTCAGAAACTTTTAGAATATTAAGATTGTATACCTTATAGTTTTGCTTTTTGATAATTCGTAAGCTATTGGATGAAATATTTCAAAATTTGCACCAGGAATCAAGGAGAAAATTTGTTTATCTACCTCGTATGTTTCCATTACAATATCGGAAGGATTGATAATCGTTTAGAATAATTTTAATACCTCCTTTTTTCGGTAATTTTCAATTTTCGGGACTTTTTAAATTTGGTAAATTTATGTCATGTACATGTACATTTATATGAATTTATATAAGTATATTTATTTATGTAATTTATATACCTATAAAGTGATTTTGATGTACTTTGTGAATTAAAAAGAAGTAAATTGAATCCTAGAGTTGCGCAATCATAACCTAAATGATATTCAAAGAGCTGTAGATTTGTAAATTTTTATAAATTTTCATTTTTCATCTGTGAGGAAATCATATTTTCGAAACAAACTTTAGAAGATCTATAAATTATCCTCACAAAAAATAGAAAACTGGCGTAACGATATGTTTTGAAAATCTCTCAATCATTTTTGTTGAAAACCTGATTTGCTTTTCATGACTTGAAGTTGCTTAATATCATAAATTTGTAATTTCTAAAATTAAATCTACAATTAATCCCTTCTAATGAGGAAAATCATAGAAAGTCTTATGCGAATCACAACGTTTCGAAGAAGGCTTGAAATTTCCTAAAATTTTAGGTTGTGTTGGTTTTATTGGCAGGAAATTGTCATTTTTAACTAGAAATCATCGTCAAGGTTTCTAATTTTCAATAATTTCAGGTTATGTTAGCGCGTTACATCGGAAATGAATATTTTTAATCAAAAATTATTAGATTTCAAAAATTAAACTTTTTTCAGCAATTTACGTTTTTCGATTTTGTCAGCATTTTTTTATCGGAAACTGACATTTTTAAACAAAAATCATTAGATTTTGAGGGCTCATAATTTTTTAACAATTTTAGAGTACGTTAGCGTTTCACACAAGAACCTGGTATTTGAAAACAAGAATCATTATAGTTTGAAGAGTTTCAGGTTATATTAACGTTTTTCACAATAAATCTGTTATTTTAAACAAAAATCCTTAGATTTCGAAAAAAATTTACAATTCTGAACAATTATTTGTATTCTAATGCAAAATTATTAGGTTACAAAGAATATTCATCATTCTTCTACAACTTTAGATTATTAAAATAATAAAATTTACAAGCTTGAAGAATTTCGGACCATGTTAATGTTTTTTGTCGGAGATTGGTATTTTTAATAAAACAAACAATTATATTGCAAAGGAGATTCACAACTTTTTAACAATTTTAGGTTATGTTAGCGTTTTTTCACAGGAGATCGGTTATTTTAAGCAAAAATCATTATATTTTGAAAAAACATTTACAGTTCTGAACAATTATTGGTATTTTTAATACAAAATTATTAGTCTACAAAAAATATTCATAGTGCTCTAACAACTGTAGGTTATTAAAATAATAAAATTTACAAGCTTGAACAATTTTGGACAGTGTTACAACTTTTTAACAATTTTAGGTTATGTTAGAGTTTCTCCACGGAAACCGGAACTTTTAGTAAAAACTCATTAGATTTCAAAGAGGATAAATTTTTTGTGTACAATCTTAGGTTAAAATAGCGGTTTTCAACGGAAATATCTATATAGATTGAATTCAAATAATATTTACAAGTTTGGAACAATTTAAGTTTATGCTCTTATTTTACGTCAAAAATGGAAATTTTTGTTGAAAATCATCAGCTTTCCAAGAGGATTCACAATGTTAGAACAGTTTTAGGTTACATTATCGTTTTCCATCCAAAATTGGTATTTTACAGCTTCAGGTTACGTTATCGTTTGTAGCAAAAATTGGAATTTCAAAACAAAACTCATTCTGGTTTAAACAGTATTTGCAATTTCTGAAAAATTTCAGTTTATAATAACGTTTTTCATAGGAAATCGGTTATTCTTAACAAAAGTCATTAGATTCCGAAGAACAGTCACAATTCTGAAACAACTTTAGGTTATGTTAGTGCTTTTCGTTTAAAATTGCTAGTGTTCATAAAAAATCATTAGATTTCAAAGAATATTTTAAATATTTGGACAATAATAGTATATGCGGGAATACTATTTCAAACAAACAAAAAATTTATATCACATTTCAAAGAAAATTTACAATTTTTTGACAAATCTAGGTTTTACACCGGAAATCGTTATTTTTACTGAAAAATCGTTAGATTTGAAGACAGATTTGAATGCTGGGTACAACTGTAGGTTAAGGTAACGGTTTTCACCGGAAATATCAATATAGATTTCAAAAAAGATTAAAATTTGGAACACTTTTTGTTACGTTATGTTAGTGTTTTTCGACTGAATTGGTATTTTTAATTAAAAAAATTATAAAAATTTTTATATTATCGTTATTCTTTAAATTATTATCATTCAGAGTAATCAGATTCACAATTTTTGGTTTTATTGACGTTTTATATCAGAAGTTGGGACATTAAATTAAAGAACGTTGGATTTCGAAGAAAATTAAAAATCATTGAACAATTTTAGGTTATGTTCACATTTTTCACTGGAAATCGGTTGTTTAGAAAAAATAGGCTCAAAAGAAGATTCACAATCTTGAACAATTTTTTGTCATGTTAGGTTAGTAATTTTCGTCTAAAATTGCTACTGTTTATGAAAAATCATAAGATTTCGAAGAATATTCACCATAATTAACCAATAATAGAGGCTTTCAGCGGAAATATTATTTTAAGCAAAAATAAGTCGACTTCAAAAATTAAACTTACAATTTTCAACAATTTTAGGTTTGTTAGTGTTCTTCGTCACTTTTGAACAAAAATGCAATGATTTGATTGTCTGTGTACTGCACAAACATATTATATATTAATTCAGTGGTTAAAATATCAGTTTCCATCAATTATCAAAAATATTGTACTTGCTTTCCTTTTCAATTACTTTTGATAATGGATACTATGGAATACACAAATTTTGTTTTAATATTGATCTTATATTTAAATTTAAAAATTTGATTAATTGAATTTAATAATTGTACAAAAATATTATATATTAATTCTGAGGTTGAGATATCAGTTTCCATCAATTATCAAAAATATAAATTATCAAAAATATTGTCCTTGCTTTCCTTTTCAGTTACTTTTGATTATAGATACTTTGGAATACAAAAATTTGGTTTTGATATTAATGTTATATTTGAACTTAAAAATTGCGTAAGACAAAAAGAGCAATAGTCGCGCGCTTAGCGATAGATAATCAAAAAAATTCAGAAAAATTCAAAATGGACGACCAACCCCAAAAGTGATCGCTCTTTGTTTTTAGTTGAGAAATGAGAATGTTTTTGAGATAATCGACTGATTTTGAATTTCGGAAATTGATTTCATTCGTGAAAATAGTAAGTTTTCAAATTGAATTTTAATTTAAGAGTGAACGACTTCGCACTATTTCAGTGCTAATTTCAAATCAATTTTTCAATTCAAGAATGACCCATAGGGCACACAGTGGTGCAAATTTGGAATTTCCCATTCAAAAAGGTCTACAGTTTTCAATTATTGACTGATGCAACAGTTCTTTTTTTTAGAATTGAAGACCATTTAATCCTCAACAATCTTGTAAAGCGTTATTTTTTTTTACTTTCTAGTCTATTTTTTTTTAAATTAACCAAAAAATTTCATTTTTAAAAAAACATTTTTTCTCAGTTCTTAACTCTTAGATACATTAACGGGACGACTAAATAATGCTGATGAATAAAATTCCCGACACACACTGGAAAATTCCCGAAAAAAAAATTTGAAATAGAAAATTTTCGAGAATTTTAAATCCACGAAGAATAAACTTCCCCACAGTTTATGACATTACCGAATTTAAAAATGCCATAAATGAGAAATTTCCCAAACAAAATTGTCAAAATTATGAACTTCTCGAATCTGAGCAATTACAAAATTTTTAAATAATAAAATAACGAATAGAATAAAATACTTCTATTTGATAGATTTATTTTTTATTTTACTTATTGTTTATCATCGGATATTTTATAATGTCGGCAATTTTATTTCGGGAATTATCTATTATCGGGATTTCTCGAATTCCTTAATATTATAAATTGTTTGGAATATTATTATTCAGGAATTTTACAATTCGAAAATTTTTAATTGTCGGGAATTTTATATTTCGAATATTTTCTCTTTCGAGAATTCCACTGTGCCGGGAATTTTATTTTTTGAAATTTTTCCGTCGTCCTCCTGATTTGAAATGGATTCGATTTACCGTGAATGATTTTTTTTTCTGAAATTTCAAATCCACAAAATTTTAGAACCCGAATTCTCAAATTCTTTATAATAGTGAATTCTCGAAATTTCACATTTCGGAAATTTCAAATTCTCGAAAACAGTAAAATGCAGAATTTTCAAATTCCCTAAAAAACAAATATTTAATAGCCCACTTGAGAAAAAGTACCCCATATAAAATAAATGATTATTCTAACAGAAAAATACTATTAAATATTTTTTTCTGGAATTTAAATATATGGCAATTTACTGTTTTCGGGAGTTTGAGAATTCTCTCTTCACCGTTTTCCAGAATTCTATCATTTCGGGAACTTCAAAATTCGGGCTTTAAAATTTCGAGAATGAACATGTTCGGTAGTCCTATTTTCTCTCGGGAAATTTGTTTCAGTGAATAATTTTTTCGTTATTTTTCAACGTTCGGGATATTAAAGATTCGGCAACATTGTGTCATCAAATGAAAATGCGTCATCCATTCTCTTTTATCAGAAGATAAAATCTTATCATATCTTACAATAAATACTTATATCTCAATTGCGGAAATTTGAGACCCGAATTCGCCGATTTCCGAAATGATCAAATTCTCAACAAAAAAACTAAATTTTCGAAATTTCACATTTCTGAAATTTAAAATTCTCTAAGATAAGAAGTTACCGAATTTTTAAATTTCCGACAAAAATATATTTAATAGCCCATTAGAGAAAAAATGCTCAACATAAAATGAAAGATTATTCTAACATAAAAAAAAAAATTACATATTTTTCTCCACAATTTGAACATTTGGCAATTTACTAAATTGGAAACTTGAAAATTCGAGTTTTAAAGTTTCGAGAATAAACATGTCCGGAAGTTTTATTTTCTTTCGGGAAATTTCTCTTTCGGTAGATAATTTTTTCGGTATTTTTCCACGTTCGGGTTCTTGATGATTCTGCAAAATTGTGTCATAAAAAAAAAAAATGCGTCATCCATTTTTTATCAAAAACTAAAATGTTATCATATCTTACAATCAAAATTAATCTCTCAGTTGCGTCATAGGTAATTTTTGCACCAGTTTAAGCAAATACAAATAATTTACGAGGACAAAGAAGATAGCGAATCTTTTATGGAAATTTTTTTTAAAAATTCACTAATTACACTCTTATCGATATTCTTCAAAAATGGTTATACTTTATTCAAAGAAAATCAAGACCACGATTTCTATTTTGTGTTTCATCTTAATGGTTTTTCCTAAATCAATTGGTAAATATAATGATATCTGTAATTCAAAGTTTAATAGATAAAATTTTATGACCTTTTTAAACCGACGTTATTGTGTAATATGGTGGTTCACAAATGCATTGAAAACAATTTTTTCGGAAGATTTTCAGCTCAAAAGTCCACGAGCACAGATGACACGCGCAAACTTCAAATTTCGATTTTTGGTGATCGATCCCCCTTAATCTGTTAGTTTCCGGAAAAAGAAATTTTCTATTTTTTTTCAAATCCGATAACATATCCATGCTCCCGAATTTTCAAAACTAACATGGGATTTAAAATGGGAAAAGCTGAGTTCTCGAAAAAGTGGAAGAAAGAAGCGATTGTTTTTAACTTTTTGTAAATTAAAGTTTAGTCACTTCTTAAGGAATGTACAAGAAATAAGTTCTACCCTATAACTTTAAATTTGTACACCCCTCTCTCTTAATCTCCTTATATTGTTCCCAAAAAATGCCCTTGAAGATTAAAAATAGTAGTTTTATGTATAATTCATGCTAAAAACGATATTTTTTTGAATGTTTTCAACATGAATTATTTTTATTCAATGAGTGACAACTTTTCAAGTATGTTTCAACTAATTCCCAGTTGTTTGAACAAGTATTATTTCTTTAAACAATTTTTTCTTCAGTATATCGTTAAAAGATATTATTTTTCAAGACAAATGATACCGTTTATGAAAAGTTTAAGAAAACTTAAAAGTTATCATTTTCTGATGTTAATGACACAATTAACGAATGATCAGAGTAATATATATTTTTTAAGGATATTCGGCAATTATTTTAACAATTTTGATTTTCTTAAATCATTATTTCCCCTGTAAATTGTAAGAAGTAATTATTTACTGAAATGAATGACATAGATAAATAATTTTTAAGGTAATGTCTTTTAAAGGTATTTTGCTATTATTTAAACAATTAATAATAAATTGCTTGCAACTTTACATATGGAAGGCGGAGAAAATTCCAGTTTTTTCGAATCTCTCACACAATATCGCTTATTATCCAGTATTTTCTTATCGCGGAATTGATACGCCAATGGTTCAAGCAATAATCATTTATTTGAACAAATTTTTTCAGTTAATCAAAAAAAGTTATTTTTCAGATGGATTTCTTTGAACATGAATAATTTTTCAAACATATTTTAGGTTAATACTTTTGTTTGAGCAATCGAATTTATTTCTTCCAAACAAATGATTAATGTTGTTTAGTTTAAATAATTGTTTTTTTTCAAAAACTCATATTTTTATGAGAATCATGATCTAGGTTGCGTTTTTATATATTGTATATTTTTTTGATATCTCAGTATTATTTAACAAACTCTTATTTATTTAAACACATGAAAGAGGTTCAAGCAATATTTTCTCAGAAAGTTTGGGAATTCTCTCTCGTTTCTGTTATTAATATTACAACTAGTAATTGTTGAAGAGAATAATTTTTCATATTCATGAATTTTTTAAATAATTTAGTATTAGTTATTTCCAGTATTTTATCGTGTTGTCTTGGGGAAGTCAATTTTTCAAATGAATTTTTAGTCTACCCAGCCTTTTTTATTGCATATCATTATATCCTTGCTTTATTATTCAACAAATTTTTTCTGTTAAAAGTAGTTTTTTTAGGAAATTCAGGAATTTTTGTTCATTAGTACAATGAATATTGACTTGTCGTGTTAACTATTCATTTATATTATTGAAACTAAGATGCCGAAAACGTACAAAATGTATCAAAAGCCAACATAGATTATGATTCTGTTTAAAAAAGCCTGCTTTTTAAGAAAAAAGAATTATTCAGGCACATGCTATTATTTTGCATTGATGAGAAAAAAACTCGTGTTATTTTGAACGTTATAATATCACATAAAATAAAAAATCCCAAAATTCGAGAATCACCAGAAAACTTTTTGTCAAGAAAGCTAAACTTTTGCATGTTTCTCTAATTCGAGCTAAAAAATGGCAGGTTCTACGTATTCAACTTTTACAAAAAAAGTGGTCCTTTTAACTCAATCTTAAAAACATGTTTTTTGTAAATTTTAAAATAAATCTAAATTAAACAACTTTTTTTTGAATTTCCTTCTTTCATTACTGTTTGCTAGAAAAAACTGTGCATACAAAAAAATCACCATAATTTTTGAACCTATAAAAGAAATTTTTTTTAATTTTGAAATCCGAAAAATTTCTTCGCCCTTTTTTCGGATGACAGCCAACAAGTTTTCTTCTCTGGGTCCAAGCAATTCAATTAATTTTATCATTTTCATTTTCATAATACCGAAAATCTATAAAGTCAATTTGAGACCGATATAATTGATTAACATTTTTATTTTGCGAAAGAGAGGTTTTAAAAACACATTCTTGTTACTCAAAGTAAAACAATTGAACTAAATAGTTAAAAAAAAATGACAATTTAATCAAACATTTTAAAAAATGATTGTTTTACAACATGACTTCTCTTAAGAATTCATGTTAAGCACATATGTGACGCGCTCCGAGAAAAGGGCCCTTAGCGGCCTTTCGTCGATTTTATAGGAGAAGAGAAGAAGTAGCGAGGAGCCGATAGACTCTTCCGATATTCCTCTCTCTTTTCACCACACACATCACGTTAGGGTGAGCGTCTGTGTGAGTCTGCTTCGGGTCTTCTCCGAAAAGGCCGAAAAGACCCGAAGTTCAAGCGCTACACAAATATAGCAAGTATAGATGTGTGAGTGGCGAGAGAGAAAACTTGATCGTTGGTCTGAACGCCCAAATAAAAAGTCTTTTTTTATATTAAATATTGCACGGGGAATTTTTCTGAATTCGTCAATCGAAAGAGCAAGTTTCGATTAATAATAAATGCTCATAATCTGAAAATCGATTTTTGGCCGCTAAGGGCCCTTTTCTCGGAGCGCGTCACATATGTTTTATAATTTTTTTTCTCGATGAAGATTTTGATGTATAAAATAAAGAAGCATGAAAAAAATTTCTCACTTTAAAAAATAGAGTTTCAGTTAATTAGATTAAAACCGAGCTTAATGTTACAGCCTTTGCTATTCGTGTTTAAAGACACAAGAAGATACAAAAAAGAAGAAGTGCAATAATTTCCAGGGAATTTTTTTTTAAGTGAAATCTTTGGCAATCTATATTTTCCTTTGTAAATAAATAACTAGCTAAAGTTTTAAAAAAATCAACGCTGTAAAGGTCTGGATTGTGTGAGTCCGGCGTGGAATTTACTCGGAGGCATCGGTTAAAATGAAAATTTGGAACAAAAGAAAATATCTAATTTCTTCTTTCAGATTTGAAACCGAATCGTGGGATCGTTGCCCTCTATGAGAAAGTGATTTTGGACCATTCCATTGTGTAATCTCTTTGTATCCCCTTGTAACCCCGTGTAATCTTTCAGAATCCAAAGTCATCTTATGTAATTTTTTTTTGTAAGATGGAAGGTGTGAGTTATTAAGTTAATCTAATAACAAATACAATAATTTACTAATTAAACTTTCATTCGCAGAATTAGCTTGGCCACATAAAGAGAACGCTGTTCACGCTCTTCCCATTCGACTTCATGTTAATCATTACGAAGGTTTTGCCCATGAGACTTCGACTTTAGCAGCAGGCTTCCATAAAGTGGCAATACAGGGTAATTACGTCGTTGGAATAATCAGATTTACTTTTTTGTGTCCACTTTTGGCTTTAAGAAGGGATAAAAGGAATCTCTATGGAAGAGTTAAAGTTCATATCCAAAACGACATTGCCAACGTGACTGAACCAATATTTAATGATGATCAGCTGAATTTTCTGTTCTTTGAAAAAACCATCCCAGAAATCCACATTCGTTGGGCTGAGCTAGTCTACTAATTTTATAAACAGAAAAAATTGTCAAATTCAAACGTATTTACAATTCATGGGTACATTTATTTGCAAAGATAAACTGTATGAGAGAAGAAAATAGTCCTGGCCCAGGTCTGTCCCATCTTTGACCCACCATTGGTCCAGTTCTAGTCCATCCTTAGTTTACCCCTGGTCAAACATTGACCCATCCTTTTTTATTTTTCATACAAACAGGCCAAATATATCAATACATATCTGTATTTCTTTGTAAATGATAACACTAGTTTACATGAAAAATGTACTAGGAGAAGAAAGGGTTTTTTAGACTAATCATGGGTCGCTGAAAAAGAAAATGCCATTCATTTATTCTTATAAAGAAGCGTTTTTAAGATATTTGCAAAAAACTTGTCTTTTGGCTCATTTTTCAGTTACTGGCATAAATCTGGATAACGCTTGATCTAATGAACATAAACTGTGTTTCGTTCGGAAGGTATGATCTTCTACTTTCCGACTATATACTGTCTGTGTCAATCGGATCAAAAATTTTTGGGTTACAGCTTACAGGCATTATATTTTATCTTTTTCCCTTCCTTTTTCTTCCTCATCCCTTCACAGCCTTTCACATTTTACTTAGTCTTTCCTTTCTTCATCCCGATAACACCTTACACCATGTGTTTCCTATCTGCACTCTTCCTTATTTAATTTTACATTTTCTAAAAAAATCCTGGTTGACCCTAGGATGTCACCTACTATCAGCGAGAAAATTTGAGTCCTCTGGCTTTGACGTTTAAAAAGTAAGTGAAGAAAAAATAGTAGCTCAATGAATGAAAGATCATTTTAAAGGTTAAAATGTTGTACGTTAATGAGCCAAAAAGCAATATGCCAAAAAATTTTTTATAGCATACAG
>JAUMHM010084587.1:0-12278 GCA_032362435.1 Melikaiella ostensackeni
GCAGAACATAAGAGAGATTGTAAAATTGGTAACAATAAAACCGGACTTTCGCAACACGCTTGGACTAATAACCATTTTTTCAATTTTAATTATAATAATATTAAAATACTAGCGAGAGAAAATATCTCATATAAACGTAAATTTCTCGAATCTATTTTTATAAACAAATATTTGGACATCTGTGTTAACTTGCAATCAAAAAGATGGCATATTAACAATTATTACCAATGCCTTTTAGATTAATAACTTTCATCTTGTCATTTTGAATTTCAAACTTCTTGGTGCGCTCATCTGAGACACTACGCTTTTATACATTCACACTTCGCAATTAAGGGTTTGTTTCTGTTACTTCGTGCTTACTTCATGCCCTAATTAATTTTTCTTTGTTTCATCGATCAGCTGATTATATAATTGTCCGTCGTTAACTATTTCTGAAACGTTTTGTTTTGTCCTTTTTTTGTCACGATCGTCATTAAAAATGTAGTTCGTTTATTAATTTTAGCCTCCGCTCGTTCTACGCATGAGGTTATAAAAAATTTTTTATTTTCAACTTATGGACTTTATCTCGACTCTTTTAAAAAAATTGACTTTTTATACCTAATGAATTTATATGTGTACAACTCTAAGTTAAACAGGTATTTGTAACTCTTATATTTATATTTATTTTTACACTTTCGTTTCGATTAATAACAAATTATTTTTTTTATTTTGCTTGAGTTATGTAAAATGAAAAATAAAAATAAACCCTGTTATATTTTTACAGCCTTGAGAAAGACACAAAGGGGTGTCGAAACGTTGGCCTTTCTCTTTGTATGAACACTTTTTGTTAAATTATGAAGAAATAAAGCTACAAAAAATTTTTTAAATGAACGGATGACCAAAATAAAAAACTTATTTCCTCAATATTGAGAAATTACTCTCATTCTACATAACGTTCGAAGAAAGGTGGATCTGGACAACAGGATATTTTGGAGTTCTTCAATAAGATCTCTCTAATAAAGTTTTGTCACTGGATCATTTTATGTTCCTGCGGGATATGTTCGGTAAAACGCTAATGGACAAAGACAGTAATGAGTGGGTTCTCACAAGATGTGGTGTAGAAGAAACATTGTTCGACAAGGGTGAGAGAAATTGGCTGAGATGGATTGGTCATGTTGAGAGCATGAATGAAGAACGTTTAACGAATCAAGTGTATTCAAGTGTATATCAATTCTGTTTGAAAAATGCTTACTGTTCTTTCTGAAGTGAATTCTATTCACAGACTTTCGGTGTCCCTATTGGAACTCCAATTTCAGCAGCTGTCTCAGACCTTGTAATGGAAGAATTAGAGTCTGAGATTCTGGATCATTTTTTACCACAAAAAACACTTTTTACTTTAGATATGTAGAAGACATCCTATCACGTTTACATAAAGACTTAATTGATGAATTTGAAGACAAGTTTAATAAATTCCATAATGGATTACAATTTACCATAGAACGTGAATCTAATAAAAATATAAACTTTCTGGATGTTTCTATCATTCACCAAAATGGCCAAATTTTGACTAATTGGTTTAGAAGGATTACTTGGTCTGGTCGTTGCATTAATTATAACTCAATAACTTATCCGCCGTGTAAAATGAGCGTTATCAATAGTTTGTATGATCGAGCTATAAAGCTTGCACACCCATCTTTTTATCGAAACAATCCAAAAATATTAATTAAAACTCTAGAATTTCTAACCGATTTCCAATAGGGCTTATTGTCAAGCAGATAGAACGTCAACACACAATTCAAATTAATAACAATAATAATAATATTATTAGCCAAAATAATGACTTTATTACTGATCAGACTGTCGTACTTCCTTATTGTCCATTAATTCCCAAATTTCATAATAAATCTCTTGAAAACTACAATTTAAGAGTAATTTTTAAACCAATTAAAGATGCTTTAAGATGTTTTAGTAAGCGAAAAGATTTAACTCCTATTGAGGAATGCACAAATACAGTCTATGAAATTAATTGCAAAGATTGTGGTAAATGTTATATTGGGCAATCTAAGAGATATATTACAACAAGAATTAATGAACATAACAAATCTTGTAGTAAAAATAATAGTACTATTGCTCTAGCCAAAAATGCAATAGAATTTGAACACACTTTCAATTTTGCAAATTTTGTCATTTTATCTAAAGGATTGTCTTACTATAAAAGATTTTTTCTGGAAATGTATCATATTGTTTAAAATAATAGTAACACTGTTAATTTAAGATCTGATATAGATAGCATCAGTTGTATTTATAATAGACTAATACTTTCAACTAACTGCAAATAATGTAAGTCACCGTAAATCTGAACTCAATCCGAAACTATATGTATTACAGGTATACCTATATTGGAAATAACTTACCATCCCTGCGTCTTTATGTATGCCTTTCGCTTTATGCACTTTCGTCTCACTTCGCCTGCCGTTGGCACAGAACGAACGTGTGTTCAAAATGTGTCTTTTTATATTAATTCATTCGAATACCGTGTTTAACGTGCAGGCGATGTCAGATAAAATGTGTAATCTTTTTACTTCTCTACAACTTATTTACAAAACTAATGTATAAAATTAATTTTTAACCAAATATAACGTTAAAAACAAAAAATTTACTATCTTCTTACTCTGTTACTATGTTACTCTGTAATTTTATAGGTTATGTTGTCAACCATTTTTGTATTTTGAAGAGGACCACCGATGTGTAGTCGAAACGTTATTTACATGATCTGAGGGATCTCTCAGTCTTTCTTAATAAATAATTATGACCAGTAGTCAGCAAAAATAGCACATTATTTATGTATTCAGGTGAAGTGGTAGCGTGCCCAGAGGTAGACCGAAGAAAGAATGGTTGGAGTGTGTGAATGAGACCCTGAAGCGAAGGGATATAAGGAGTCGTAGAAACACAAGAGCGTGGATGAAACGATGCATGGATGTAACGGAAGCAAAAGATGTATGCAAGAATAGGGATGTATGGACGACAATTGTTTATAAGGAAGAGAGTGATGCCTGAAACGAAAGATTTTGGATAATAATGGGCCCTCGTGAAGAGATTTTCTTAGTGGATTAATATAATGGCTTTGTGAAGCTCTTCACCTGGGGTGATTGCTAAGGAGATTGACCAGCGACCCGTGTCGGAACGGTGTTGTGGGACGAATGTGTCGTTCGAATGAACATTACGCGACTTCTAAATTGATCTAAAACCTATCCCTTCTCCTACACATCCTATACTTACTCATACTGGAAATTTCAGGGAATTTTTATATATCTGGAAAAACCTGGAAATGTCAGGGATTTTTTCTCATTTCCGGGAATTTTTTCAAATGTGTACAAATTTTTTAAAATTTATAATATAAAATGGAATGACAATGATTTTTATTGGTAAAAGTAACCTTTATACTCATAGTACTGGATTTGTAATATTTAAATCAAACTTCTTTTTATCACTTTAATTATTCTGAAGAAAACATCTTTTATTCGAAGTATTAATATGTTTAAGAATATCCTGCAATCATTTGTCAAAACTTCCTAAATTAAGCACAAGATTAATTATGTTTGGAAAAAGACTAATGCTGAACAAAATAGTCAAGTTTTCAATGAAGGAGATGAAATTTCAACTAGAATGATGAATTTTCAACAAAAAAATAAAAATTTAACAACGTGGTACAACTTTAAGCCAAGTAGTTGAATTTTAATCCGAAAAAGTTATCAAAAGAAAAGCACTCGAATATAACCAAGAAAGTCGATTATTCAACAAAATAGTTGAACCCTCAACCAAAAAAGATTACTTTTCAACCAACAGTTGCTATTTAATAAAAAAGATGAAATGTCTGCTAAAGGAAATAAATTTTCAAGTGAAAAAGACGAATTTCCAGCATAATAGTTAAATTTTCCACCTAAAATAAGAATTTTCAACTTGAATACGAATTTTCAATCAAGCTTTTTCAGTCAAGGAAGGAAAAATATTTCAACAAAATTGTCGAATTTTGAAACCAAAAAGACGAATTATCTACGAAACAGTTAACTTTTGAACCCGGAAATATGAATCTTTCACAAAAAGTTAATTTCCAATCAAATAGTTGAATCCTCAACCAAAGCTGGTTAATTTTCTGCCAAAAAGTTCCATTTTAACCAAAAAAGATGAAATTTCTACCAAAAAAGATGAATTTCTAAACCAAGAATACGAATTTTCAATCAAGCAAGATTTTTCAGTCAAGAAAGGAAAAATATTTCAACAAAATTGTCGAATTTTCAAGCCAAAAAGACGAATTATCTACGAAACAGTTGACTTTTGAACCCGGAAATATGAACCTTTCACAAAAAGTTAATTTCCAATCAAATAGTTGAATCCTCAACCAAAGCAGGTTAATTAGCTACCAAAAAGTTGCATTTTTAACCAAAAAAGATGAAATTTCTACCAAAAGAGATCAAAACAGTATATGGTACAAATAGTATAAAAACAATGTATGTAAGCAATATACAAAACAGTGGAATTTTTAGCCCAAAAATATGAATTTCCAACAAGAAAGTTAATTTCCAAGCATAGTTGAATTTTTATCAAAATAGTTGAATCCTCAAACAAAGCACATTAATTTTCAACAAAAGAATGAATTTTTTAGAAAATACTTAAATTCTCAACCAAAACATATTAATTTTCTTTCAAACAATTGAATTTTCTACCAAACTGTTGAAATTTCAAGCCAAAAATACGAATTTAGTAGAAAACAGTGGAAATTTTAACCCTGAAATTGACTTTTCAACAAAAAACATTAATTATTTTACTCATTGAGATATTTACAAATACTAAAAAAACATTATTTATAATAAACTCGCGAAATTGTATACATATTCCTACTTTCTTATGTTAATCACTTAAAATTTAACCATTCAAAAGTGGATACGAAATTTGGGGTATTCAGGCATTATGTAATGCTTTGAATTCAAAAGGGTTTAGTGTTGATTGCTCAAAAAAAATTCAGTACTTAATACTTGAATATTAAGAAAAATTATACCTGGAAAAATCTATAAGTACCTGAAAAAAACCTGAAATTGTCAGGGAATTTTTTTCCAGGATTTGAGAAGACACTCTACGGTATAATAATAATAAAAACAGAAGATAACCTTGATAAAATTAATTTTAGAAGAGAAAATTTCTAGTTTTCTGAAAGAATATTTTTAGGTATTGAAAATGAACCTCAATGTTTATTTAAATTACAATTCTTAAGCCTATAAATAGTGAAAATTCCCTTTTTATCTATCGTAGGCATCACAGTCTTTCCCACATTTCCCTCTTTTCCGCTTTTCTCGCTTTCAACTTAAATGCGAACTGAATTAATGGGACCCAATAAGAAAGTCCAACTATTTTTGTTTGAAAGTTCATTCTTTTTGGTTGAAAACTCTACTTTTATATTTTTGGTTGAGAATTCATCTTTTTAGGTTAAACATTTTATTAAATGGTCAAAAATTTAATCATTTTTTTGAAGATTAAACAGTTTTGTCAAAAATTAATCACTTTTAGTTAAAAATTCTACCGTTTTTTTTAAGATTCGTTTTTTTTGGAAAATCGACAATCAGATTGACATTTTTGTCTTTCTCAACTCAAAATTTTTTGTTGTTGCAAACTCAAACTATTTTGTTGAAAATGTGTCTATTTAGTTTGGAAATTCATATCTTGTGGTACAAATTGCATCCGTTTTGGTTACAAATACAAATGAATGGTAGAAAATTAATCTGTTTCGGTTGAGGATTCAAATGTTTTTGACTTAAAATTAAAATCGCTTTTAGTTGAAATATCAACTTTTACATTATTTTTTCGTTGAAGTTTCGTTTTTTGCTTGAAAATACAACCACTTGGTTGGAAGTGGAACTACTTTGTTAAAAATTCATTTTTTGTTTGAAGATTCATCATTTCAGTTGAAAGTTCATTTCTTTGGTTGAAATCTAACGATTTTGTTGAAAATTCGTTTTTATGTTGTTCAAAATTGATATTTTTTAGTGGAAAATTCAACTATTTAATTGGAAATTTATCCTTGCTGTTGAAAATTTAGCTATTTTTTTGAAAATTAATTTTTCCTACTTAAAATTTAACTATTCGATTTTTGGTTAGAAATTAATCTTTTTTTAGTTGAAGAATCAACTGTGTTGTTGAAAATTGATGTATTTTGTTGAAAATTCGTCCTTTTGATATAAAATTAATCCTTCTGGACAAAAATACAACAGTTTGACTGAAAATTATTCGGTTTTAGTTGATCTATTCAACTATTTGGTTGAAGCTTTATGTATTTTGATGAAGATTCGTCTTTTTGGTTAAATTCAACTTTCTTATGATTCAAAATAGAAATATTTTTTGGTTGAAATATCATCCATTACATTTTTCGTTGAGAATTAATCTCTTCTGGTTGATACTTAAAGTACTTCGTTAAAAGTTGAACTACTTTTTTAAAAATTCATTTTTCTACTCAGAGATTCATAATTTTAGTTAGAAGTTTACTTCTTCGACTGAAAATTTAAATATTTTGTTGAAAAATAATTTTTTTTTGTTAAAAGTTTATCTTTCTTGATTGAAAATTCGAATATTTGGTTTGAAATTCATGTATTTTGTTGAAAATCCGTCTTCCTCGGAGGAATTCAATTATTGTCGATTCAAAATTTAAATCTTGTTTCGTTGAAAATTTAACTATTTTGCAGAAAGTTAGTTTTTTTTGGTTCAGAATTGATTTCTCAACTGAAAATTCAACTATTTTATTTTTGGTAGAAAATTGATATTTTTTAGTTGAAAATTTATGTATTTTGTTGAAAATTCGTTTCTTTTGGTTGAAACTGGAACTACTTTTTGAAAAATTCTTTTTTTTATTTGAAGATTCATCACTCAATTTGGAAATGCATGTTTTGGGTTGAAAATTTAAATATTTTGTAGAAAATTCGTTTTTTTGGTTGAAAATTTATTTTTTTTTAACCTTTTTGAATGAAAACTCATCCTTTTGGTTGGAAATTCATTTGTTTGAATAAAAATTCATATATTATTTTGTTAAAAATGCAGTACTTTTACTTGAAAGTTTAGAGATTTAAAGTGTTTTAAGTTAAATTTTTCAACATTATTAAAATACGTATAATGTAATAAATTACGCATTTCGTCTTACATAATTTGTGGATGACCCCTCAAATAAATTTTTGCTTCTCAGCCTAAGAGGCCCTTCGCAGGAGAAGTCCCCCTCCCGCAATGCGGAGTTTTACTGTACAGTAGTTACGCCTCTGGAGGGACTTAGTCATTTTCTTCATTCTAATGTCTGCTGCAGAAAAAGATATTTACCTTGTTTCAAAAACAACAAGTGATCATTAAAGTTTACTTTACTTATTCACTTCTCTGTTAAATTTTCACTATCAATTATCCATTTCTGTCACTATTTTTCATTTACGATAGATATTTATTCGCAAGTATTTTATAATTTGCATTGGAAAGAAAAGTTCAGGTATATTAGAGATGTTTTGTAGTCTCAGCTTTCTGACATATTATGAAAATAGGGTTTGTATTCACTCTTGAAGTAATTAACTCTCTTCGCTGTTAGGAAGCAGATTCTTTTTACTTGGAGTTAATGACGACCCTCTTCACAGAGTGTTTAAAAATTAATTATTTTTCTCAGTGGGAAATTTTTTCTTGATTGACGCTGGCTCACTTATATATTTACGCTTCCTGCTGTGGTTCAAAATTAATCTAATTATATTGGATCTTTTGAATAGACTTATACTTCCGTCCTGATGAAGAAAGTTGCTATGTGCATTTTTTATGAAAAATGAGTTTTTTATATCGTTGGATTCGTGATGAAAATATGAATTTATCTACGGTTATCATAATTAAACATTGTAATTTAATTTCGAAATATGTAATAAGGTCTTCATTAGTATATCTTCAGCGATTTTCGAGAGAACCTTATGAAAAAAGTACGAGTACCTATCTCCACCAGGTTCTGGCATAACTACAGGAACTTGAGGATTTGGGGTCGACTCAGTCCCGAGATCCTGATATAAGAGACACAACTACGCAGATATGCTTTTGGTAGTGATGTGCAAAATAATTCGACTCGACTCAGAATCAACATCTCGGTGTGAATTATGAGTCGAATTTTTCGACATGGACCCAAGCTCTGATCAATTGAAAAAATCCGATTCGACTCAAGGCATGAGTCATGAGTCGAATTTTCGACACCGACTCAAGCTATGATCGACTTGAAAAATCCGATTCGACTCTGCGTGTGACTCGTGAGTCAAATTTTCGAAACCCACTCAAGCTGTGCTCGAATCGGAATAATCCGATTCGACTCAGCGCGTTGGTCACTTAGTCGAATTCGCGATACCGACTGGTAGGGTATCGTTTCGCAAAACTCAAATTCGGCAGAGGAAAATGTTTTCATACAAACGATAGTTTAACAGCGTACGAACTTGAACATGCAATGCAGGTCAACAAGAGTGGCTCACGGTTGTATATTAAGTTTGGTGAATGGAGGCAGGTTTTTTTTATAATGATAAATAAGGTAAAGGCCCCGGTTCGTAACCCCCGACCAGTTCGTAACTCAGCAAGCGTATCAATTGATTTTTTATATAATACAATGACTCCACGAAACTTAAGAGCTCGGCGTGTTGTAAGAGAAAAGAGTGGCAATTCAGTGGACAGTGATAACGTTCGTCTTGTTTCGAGTGCAATCATTCGAGTGAGTAGCTTTCCATGTCGAAATACGATAATTTCTGAGTCGGTTACGAACGGGCACCGAAATATCAGCAGTGACGCATCTGTAACCCGTCTGGCAAAAACTCTTATAAAAATTAAAATATGACACATATTGTTAAAACGCTAAGGCAGATCTATACTTTAATTTATATTCTTCAAATATCTATATTAAGTTTTACCTCTGATCAAAAACAAAGAATGAATGCGTAATTCAGAAATTGTCAGTCCTCGAGTCGATTGTGATGTTAGTATACGAATTGACGTACTTGGCGGAATTTGCTGTTGACGCCAGTTAGTGTCAACTTTGACGAGTCGCAAAAAATCAACTCTTTCCAAAAAAAGCTTAAAAATTGTAAGATTATTCGAATATAGTCTATAAAAATAGTCAAAGGAACATTTGAAATGTTTTCCATTGCCGGTTACGAACTGGCTTATCATTGGGTTACGAACTGGCTTAGCATTGGGTTACGAACTGGCTTAGCATTGGGTTACGAACTGGCTCAAAGCGGACTTTCGAGGGTTACGAACCGGCACGGGTATGTTCGTTCAAATTCTTAATTATTTGATTAATGCATCCCAAAACTTGCTTTCAGTGACATTTTCGATTGAAAATGGATTATTCTCTATGTAAGAAGAAAGTTTATTGCATTCAAATATTGCTTGAGGCATTCGAATAGATTTTTCTTTCCAGCTTCTTAGTAGGTTACGAACCGGGGCCTTTACCTCAGATGACGGAACAAATATATTGCTTGTGCGATGGGAAAAGTAAACAGACTAGAAAAGAATAATTATTATTTAAACTATTTTTAAAATCTATCATTAAGAAAAAAAAGGATTTCTCAGCGAAAATGAATATTTCGAAATAAAAAGCACGAAGTTTTGATGGAGACTAACTAGTTAAAGTTATTTGAGGTTATGCTTGTTTTTTCTCAACGGAAACGGATATTTTTGAGAAAAAATCATCAAGTGTTGATAAAGGCTAACTACTTAGAGTTATTTGAGGTTATGGTTTTTTTCTCTCAACGGAAATGGATATTTTTAAGTAAAAAACACCAAGTATTGATGAGGACTAACTTCTTAGAATATTTTGAGGTTATAGTTGATTTTTCTCAACGGAAACGGATATTTTCAAGTGGAATTCATCAAGTATTGATGAAGACTACTTTCTTAGAGTATTTTGAGGTTATAGTTGATTTTTCTCAACGGAAACGGATATTTTCAAGCAAAAATCATCAAGTATTGATGAAGACGAACTAGTTAAAGTTATTTGAGATTATGGTTGATTTTTCTCAACAGAAACGAATATTTTCAAGTAAAAATCACCAAGTATTGGTGAAGACTAACTTGTTAGAGTATTTCGAGGTTATGGTAGACTTTTATAAACGGAAATGAATATTTTTCAGTAAAAATCATCAAGTATTGATGAGGACTAACTAATTAGAGTTGTTTGAGGTTAGGGTTGACTTTTCCCAATAGAAGTGGATATTTTCGAGTAAATATCATCAAGTATTGATGAAGACTAACTAGGTAGAATTATTTGAGGTTATAGTTGATTTTTGTGACGGAAACGGATAGTCTTAAGTAGAAATCATAAAGTATTGATGCAGACTAACTAGTTAGAATTATTTAAGGTTATGGTTGATTTTTCTCAACTGAAACGGATATTTTTAATGAAAAATCATTAAGTGTTGATTAAGACTAACTAGTTAGAGTTGTTTGAGGTTATGGTTGACTTCTATCAACGGAAATGGATATTTTCAAGTAAAAATCATCAAGTATTGATGAAGACTAACTAGTTAGAGTTATTTGAGTTTATGGTTGATTTTTCTGAATGGACATGGATATTTTCAAGTAAGAATCATCAAATCTTGATGCAGACTAACTAGTTAGAGCTACTTGAAGTTATGGTTCATTCTTGTCAATGGAAATGGATATTTTTCAGTAAAAATCATCAAGTATTGATGAAGACTACCTAGCTAGAGTTATTTGAGGTTATAGTTCACTTTTCTCAACGGAAATGGATATTTTTGTACAAAAATCATCAAGTATTGATGAAGTAACTAGTTTGCCATATTTGATTTTATGTTTGGTTTTTTCAACGGAAATTGATATTTCTCAACAAAAATCATCAAGTATTGATAAAGAGTAACTACATTGCCATATTTATGTTTATGCATAGGCTTTCTTAACGGAAATGGATATTTTCAAACAAAAATGATCAATTATGGGTAAATGCTAACTCTTCATCCATATTGGAGGTTATGGAGGAAATGGATATTTTTAACGAAAATTGAACAATTAGTTGATTTTTCTCCAAAAATATTCCTTTCTGTTCAGAAGACCCTGACACTATTTAAAAACATTCCAGCTTTAAAGCATTTATCAATACCTGTTCATTTTTCGTTAAAAATGTCTATTTCCACCATAACCTCCAATATGGCTAACTTGTTAGCATTCACCAGTACTTTATCATTTTTGTTTCAAAATATCCATTTGCGCTGAAAAAACCCAATCATAACCTCTAAAAAGGCTAACTAGTAAGCTAGTCTATCAATACTTGATGATTTTTGTTTATAAGTATCAATTTCCGTTGTGAAAAACCAAACATCACCTTAAATACGGCAAACTAGTTAGAATTTATCAATACTTGATCATTTTTGTTCAAAAATATCAACTTCCATCGAGAAAAACCAAGCATGGCTTGAATAAAGCTTACTAGATAGCATTTATCAAAACTTGATGCATTTTACTTAATAATACCTATTTCCGTTAAGAAGAAACATACACAACCTTGAATAACTCTAACTGGTTAGTCTCCATCAATACTTGATGATTTTCACTTAAAAATATTCATTTGCGTTGAAGAAACCTAATCAAAACCTTGAAAAAGGCTAACCAGTGAGCATTTATCAATACTTCATCATTTTTGTTTAAAAATATCCATTCCCGTTCAGAAAATCCAAACATAACGTCCAATATGGCGAACACGTTAGCATTTATCAATACTTAATGCTTTTTACTCAAAAATAAACCTTTCGTTGAGAAGAAACAAACACAACCTCAAATAACTCTAACTAGCTATTCTTCATCAATACTTGATGACTTTTTTCCTTAAAAATATCCATTTCCGTTGAGAAAAGTGAACTATAACCTCAAAATACTCTATTTAGTCTTCATCAAAACTTGATGATTTTTGCTTAAAAATATTCATTTTCTTTGAGAGAAAACAACCATAACCTCAAATAACTCTTAAACTAGTAAGTCTTCATCAATACTTGATGCTTTTTATTTAAAAATATTTATTTCTGCTAAGAAACCCTTCTTTATCTCTTAATGATAGATTTTAATAATAGTTCAAATATTATCTTCAGTCTGTTTACTTTTCCATCGCACAAGCAATACCACCTTGATCAAAAAGTTTTAGGACTCGTCACTGTGTGGCGCTTTCTTTCGGATGATTTCAATTCTTCTTTTTTTGTTGTGTTGGTAGAAGTGTCATTGACGTTCTGTCAGATTTTCAGCTTGATAGCTTG
>JAUMHM010084588.1:0-12278 GCA_032362435.1 Melikaiella ostensackeni
ACGACTGAAGTGTCACGCTGTCATCATCGAAGTAAAGGATTGGTCAACAAACTCATCAGCAACTTGCCGTTTGAGTTGCACTTGCCTGGCTATCAATACTATGGTCCAGGTACTAAGCTAGCCAAAAGACTTGCTATAGGTGATCCCGGCATTAATCCTCTAGACGCAGCGTGTGGAGAACAATAGAGCACGCATGCATTAAATTATACATTCAAAGGAACATATTGACGTAAAAAATTATTTAATATGAGGTGGAAGTCTTGGGCAGTGTGGGTCAGTCCACAATGGTTGTCGTGAAAGTCGACGTTCAAATGTATATGCGGGTAACAGTTACCAAATACGAGTATGTAGTTGTAGATCATTGAAAGTTGAAACTCCTTATTTGATTATAATTTTGTATAATTGTACAATGTCCTGAATAGATGAAAATAAAGATCACGTATAATTTCGGATAAGAGTTCTGGCCACGAAATAGGGTCTCCCAGCTCACAGTGAAGATGCTGGAATGGATGAGAAAGCAGCAGCACTCACAATAACTAACGTGATGAATGCTAAAGCAAAACTCGGTATGGAGCTCAAGAGAAACCTGATTTCGAAGAAGAAAAAAAAAGAATCAACTTCAAAAAAGAAACTAATAGCGTTCGGAATGGTTGTAAATGCAGCTAAAAAAGCAACAGGACGAAGTAGTGATGCAAAAGTTGCCATCAGTTCTGTACTCAAAGTTGCGCAGGAAGCTATGAAAACTGTAGGCAATAAAAACAAAGAGAAAAGTTTGCGTGTGCTGCTATTACTCTCTGAAGCCTGTGGTGTTTTGCCACTGATTCTAATTTTTGCTGGACTCAGTGCACTAAGAGCACTCGCTGGTGGAGCAGCTGGTGTAGCAAAGGCTGTAAGAGACTCTAGCGCAGCCAAACGACAACTCGAAGAGTCTCAACGTCACAACCAGACAATGGAGGCTATTGTTTTGAAGAAAGGGCTACACCGTCAACCGTGCAGAGAAAGATTAGGTCTTCATATTAAGCCCTACCGTCAAGGACAAGGACTTCGTCTTAGACCTGCAGCAAAAAACTTGCAGTGAAGCTATGACACTATGCACTCACTAGTTATCGATAACCTCGGTGTTGGTAGCGTAGTAATGTATAATCATGAGAGATATCAAGAATAATTAGAGTTAGTATAGAGCAGAACATTACCATGGAGGACTTGGTGCGGGGACTTGGTGCATTTCCGAGGAGACTTTATAACAATACGATTACACAGAGGATCAACATAATAAGTATTGTGGAAAATCTCAAAGGAGTTTATATAAGAAAGTCAACATGCCAAACACAAGCCAGTTCTCAGGCAGCATGCAAGGCGCTGACTCTTCCAAACGTGCTCTTTCTGACACAGCTTGGCCTCACGATCCAACCTTGCGGAAAAGCAAATTGAAATGTCGATTCGAGAAATTAGCTATAAATCCTCTCCAGGAAAACGCTCAACCTATGGTCTACCTCTTTGAATCTCTCTGCTACTAGAACTCACTGCCTGCTAAATACAAGGGTGAGAATATATAGCCGTCGCGGGACTACCATGGTCTCGAGTGGACATCTGGTGAAATTCCCTATGATGAAGTGAGACTTATACTCCGAAACACGCTACGTGAAGCTCGTTCAGTCTGCGTTAAAGAATTGGAATAGAAAAATTGTTGGAACAGAACCTTGACATTGTATGCAATCTGGAAGATTTGGGCTGCCCGTCGCTGAAATATTGTATCTTTCTTTCTGGCGATAAATATCACAAAACATCGTTGGGTTGAATTCTAAAGCCAAATATGGCTTCCTGTTAGCAGTTGACAATCACGGACGTGGTTGGACTGCATTTTCAACGTTGGACTCTATTCAAACATCCTTGGGTTGAAATGAAATTCCTGCACTGGTCGCACATCGCTGGGTTGCATTCTTCAAATTTCGCACAATCCCGCTTCTTTCAACACTAGAAAAATGAGCATTCTACATATTCTTGAATTCCGTTAGACTGGAGCGATCGTTATGATTAGCTACGTCGATGCCTCTACATAGAAATAAAAATATCGAGAAACACGTCATACGTTGGACCTTCTAGAAACTTCTATGTATGAAAGATCGTTAGAAATCTCATCCACCAACGTTTCTAGAAAGTTCGACACTTCGAATAGATCCCACCTAGGTGGGAATTTGGATTACTTTGAGTATGAGTTAATTATAAGTTGAATTTCCGACCATATACTGCTGATATCAGCAAGTTATAATTTAGTACGGACACGCAACATTATCGCTGTCGGGAGCTTACCATAGACATAAACCATACCTTGTAAGTTAGGTCAAGTTTTCGAATAAACTAAAAGTCAAGTTAATAGATACCAGAAGTTTCTAGAAGCTTAGATTTCTAGAAGGTTCAAATCTCTAGACATTGTTCGCACGTTCAAGTTTATAGAAGGTTCGATTTTCATTGAAGAGAAAGCATCATGAGGTAGTGATTCTAGTCAGCCCATAGTTCAGCAGCACGCCTTGCACAGAAAGAATAAGCACCGTTAGGGCGTAGATTCTCTCAAGCCTGTGAGTGAAGAATTCCGCCTTACACCAAAGGAACAAGCATCATTGGGTCACAGGCTCTCTCTAAAGCCTGTAATGCAGCAACCCGTCTTACAACGAAGGAAGAAGCACCCTTGTTTTGCATTTGGAACTTTACGATCTCGGAAATAATTAGATAAATCAATTATTAGCTCTAGTGACTTTAAATTATTTTTAAACTTAAAATTTGTGAAATTGCTTCAAAGCATGATGTTAAAATACTTTATTTTAAATGATAAAAAAACTTATGCATGACATTTGTAATTATTGGCCGTTTACTCCGCAGCCGAAGCGGTGTTGTCATACGTGTGAGACTGATTTGCTACGTGACGTGCGTTCTCGCATTCATGCATTTTTGCGTCGAGCCGTTCAGAAACATCGATGGATCATTCTAACAGGAAAGTTAGAAGCAATGCTTCCAGAAACTTCAAAGCAGGAAATTTCGAAAAAAGTAGCACCTATCATGTCTCGAGCCTTTTTAGAACTTCGATTTAGAAATCACGTTATGTACTGATGCTTCCAGAAAGTTTGATGATAAAGAAAATTTTAAATGCAATAGCTCCTTATATTTTAAACATTCTAGAAACTTCAATGTATAGAAAATCGTTGGGGATCTCATCCATCAACGTTTCTAGAAGGTTAAATTTCTATAGGGCTCAATTTCTAGAAGATTTGAGTTCCTATAGGAGTTTAGTCGTTAAGTTACCGACGGCGACAGTGGCTTAAATGTTGAACAAAACTATTGCCACGTTCAAATTTAATATTAAACTCAGTGGCCCTGAGGCACCTTTAGAGATTGTAAGGAATTTCAAAGAATTTGAAGAGATTTCATAGGATTTCAAAGATTACACGGGATTCAAAATATTTTAACGGACTTAAAAAAATGCTAAGAGATTTGAAAGGATTTCTCCTGACCCAAAGATTCCACTGGATTTAAAAGTATTTCCACGGATTTCAAAATTTTTCAATGAATTCGAATGGACTTCAATAGATTTCATAGGGTTTCAAAGATTTCAAGGTACTCTAAGGGATTTCATGGGATTCCATTATAATCTGGAAGTTTTGCTAAGGTGACATCCATCAATTACGTAATAGCTTTGAGGGGGTGGGGGAGGGAGAGAAAAATGTTACGATACGTTACATGTGGGTGGAGGGAGAGGACGGATCAACACTTTCACATATTTTTTTTCTAAATCAAAGATTTCAAAATTATTTAAGAAACTGTGAAAGACACTAAGGATTTTAAAATTCACGGGATTTCAAAATATTTAAATACAGTAGTTCCGTCGATTTTCGTGGAATTATAAGGAATTTCTAGGGGTTTTAAAGCATTTTAAAAGATTCCAAGGAACTTTGAAACATTGAATGAGATTGGCGAGATTTCCAGGGATTTTCATTTTAATCAGATTTCAATTATTTTTGAAAGATTTGAAAGATATGAAAGTATTTGAAGAAACTTTTAGTGTCTATCGAAGATTTCAAAATATTTGAGAGGATCTCAGAGATTTCAAGGGGTTTTAATGGATTTTGAAAAATTGAAGAAATTTACAGAAATTTTGGAGGATTTCAACAGGTTTCAAGAGTTTTTAAAGAATTTCAACGGATATGGAAGCTTTTCAGGAATTGTAAAGAATTTTGATGGATTTCAGCAGATTTTAACGAATTTTTCTAGAACTTTTGGGAATAAATAAAATCAAAATAAATTTGAGCGGATTCATACGGATTTCTACGGATTTCAAGGAATTGTAAAAGATCTGAGAGATTGACATGGATTTCAAAAGATTTTATAGATTTTATATGATGAAATGAAATGGAATTCCAAGGAATTTCGTATGATTTTTAGGCTTTTTGAGGATTATAAAATATTCCAAGTGATTTTGAAAGATGTTTGATGAGATTTCAATCGATTTTTTTGAGATTTCCAGATATTTCATGGGATTTCAAAGATTTTAAGGGATTTTAAGAATTTAAAGATTCAACTTTGAAGATTTCAGGGGGCCTTGAAGAGGTATCAATAGGATATCAAAGGATTTTAATGTATTTTATCAGTATTTACACGATTTCAAGGAATATCGGAAGTTTGTAAAAGATTTCAGAAGATTTTAAATATTCAAAGGAATTTTAGCGGATTTCAACGGATTTCTAGATAACTTTAGCGAAGGAATAAAATAGAATCAAATTTCGAAGGATTTTTACGGATTTCAAATATTACAATGGATTTTTCTAGAGGATTTCAACCGATTCAAAAAGTATTTGAAGTATTCTTACTGTTTGAGAAATTTTCAGTGTTTAAAAGAATTTCAAGGGATTTCAGGGGATTTCAACAGATATCTAAAATATTTTAGGAAATTGAGGAAACTGAATTAAGTTTCAAGGGATTTCAAGGGATTTCAACAGATTTCGAGGAATTTCAAAGCATTTTAAGGCGTTTCAAAGAATCTTGCAGGATTCTAACAGATTTCAAGGGTTTCTGAATGATTTCAATGGATTTCGAGTATTTATAGGACAATCATAGGATTTCAAGAAATCTTGGGGGACTCAACGAATTTTCCAAGAATTTCAAGCTACAAGATTTCAATGGATTCCAATTAATTTCAAAGTTTTCAAGGGATCTTCAAAGATTTCAAATGACTTCAATATATTTTATGGATGGCCCCTAAGTCAGATTACGAGACTGCGTACAGAAGGTTTGTTTACTTATATAACAAAACCGCGTTAAGATTAAATTTCACATGACTCTTATATATTATGTACTGTTTAATAATGAGATTTGACATCTGAGATATGAGTTTCTCAAGGTGAAATAATATTAATAATACACGTGTCTAAAAAAGAAAGTTTCACGTCTTTCTTGCTTTTATATTTTCGTGTATAATAAATGATGTACATTGTTATTCTGGGACGAAATCAATTTTTTAATAGATGAAAAGGGATCTAAAAAAGAGTATTTGCAACTTTAATTATCCTCTGGAGACTACACAGCAATAAACAAATTCTTATGCATCGTAAATTGTCATTAAATTTAGATAAATCACATAAAATCATAATTTTTGAGTAGTAAACGTCATGTTTGAAAATGATTCATATTTCAGTCAACAGTTGGCTTTTAAGGCCAAAAAGATAAATTTTAAAAAAATATGTATATGATTAACCAAGAAAGATCAATTTTAAAGCAAAGCTGATGAGTTTTCTGCTACAAAAGATGAATTTTTAAACAACAAAAAAAGCTTTCTACCATAAAAAATTAATTTTCAACCAAAAAATACGAAATTCCTAAAAGAGTAGAATTTTCAACCTTAAAAATTTTAATTTAAACAAAAAAGTTATTTTCAACCAAGGAAGATGAATTTTTAGCCAAGAAATATGACTTTTCGACCTGAAAACATGAATTTTCAAAAACAAAAAGAATTTGCAAACAAATAGTTGAATTTTCAAGACAAGTAGATGAATTTTTCAAATAGCAATTGGATTTTCAGGCTGGAAAGTTAAATTCGCAACGAAGGAGGATGAATTTTTGAACAAAAAAGATTACCTTTTTACCATAAGACAAATTTTTGACAAAATGGTTAAATATTCAACCTAAAGAAATAAATTTTTAAGTCTAAAAGACAAATTTCTTAGAAGAGAGTTGAATTTTCAACCTTGGAAATTTTAATATTCAAAAGTAAAGTTACTTTTAACCGACAATGATGAATTTTTTCACCAAAGAAGATCACTATTTTACGCAAAATTACTTCATTCAATTAATTTGATTTACTAAATCACTAAATTTAATTGATTTAATTATTGAATTTTCACCAGAAATTACTTCTATTTTACCCAAAAGAGAAAAAAAATTAACACCAAATTTACAGCAAAAATTCACAACTAAATAGTTAGGCTTTCAAGCAAAAGAGACAAATTTTCAAGAAAGTAGTTGTGTTCTGAAGTAAATAGTTGAATTTTCAAAAGAAAAAAAGAAAAATTGAACCAAAAATGTTGAATTTTCAACCAAAAGAATAATATAATTTTGAAGCAAATAGAGTTGCATTTTTTTAAAAAAAAAATGACTTTTCTACCTCAAAAGATGACTTTCCATTGAAAAAATATTTTTCGGCCAAATAGTTGCTATTCCAATCCAAGTAGACGAATTCATGAAAAAAAAATTGCATTTTGAAACTGAAAAGTTGAATTCTCGACCAACAAAGATGAATTTTGAACCAAAAAAGAATACTTTTTCACCATAAAAGATGAATTTTTAATAAAATAGTATAATTTTCAACCTACAAAGATGAATTTGAAAGCCAAGAAAACTAATTTTGCAGAAGAGATTTGAAATTTCAACCTTAAATATTTGAATTTTCAACAATAATGCTATTTTCGAACGAGAAACTTAAGTTTTTCATCATAAATGATGAATTTTCCCCGAAAAATCGAATTAAAAAAAAAAAAGATTTTCAGCCAAACAACTGAATTTTCAAACAAATGAGATAAAACTTCAACCAAAAAGAGTTGCATTCTTAACTAAATAATTGCATCTTTAAATCGATTCTTCTTTAAAAGATTACTTTTTTACCATGACAGATGAATTTTCAACGAAATAGTTGAATTTGTAACCCACAAAGATGAATTAAGATGTCAAGAGGACTAATTCTTAACAAGAGAGTTGAACATAACAATAATATTATGTTCAACCGAAAAAGATAAGTTCTTCACCATAAATGGTGACTTTTCTACCCGAAAAGATGAATTTTCCAAAGAAAAAAAAATCAACCAAACACTTGAATTTACAACGAAATAGTTGAATCTTAAAGTCACATAGACGAATTTTATAGAAGAAAGTTGAATTTTTGAACTTCAAAATTTGAATTTTCAACATTAAGATTGTTATCAACCGAAAAAATGATTTTTTCCAGGAAAATGACTTTTCTACCGGAAAAAGAAATTTTCTGGACAAAAATGTTTTTCATTCAAATAGTTGAATTTTCAAGCCAAGTAGACGAATTTCTAAAATGACGATTACATTTTCAAGCTGAAAAGTTGAATTCTCAACCAAAAAAGTTAAACTTTTAACCAACAAAAAGATGACTTTTTTACCAAGAACGATGAATTTTCATGAAAATAGTTGACTTTCAACCCACAAAGATGAATTTTGGAGCCGAGAAAACGATTATTTTAGAAAAGAGTTGAATCTACAGCCAAATAGTTGAACTTTTAAGCAAGAGGGACAAATTTTCAACAAAATAGTTGCAATTTCAACCAAATAGTTGAATTCTTAAGTCACGAAGACGATTTTTTCACATTTCCATCCTAAAAAGTTAAATTTTCAATAAAAAAATATTTTTAACTACGAAAGATGAATTTTTCACCAAAAAATATAATTTTTCTACCATACAAGATGAATTTTCAAACCAAAAAGACATATTTTTAAAAAAAGAATTAAGTTTTGAAGCAGAAAACTCAAATGCTTTGAAAAACGTTTGACTTTTAAGCCCGGAAAGTTGAATTTTTAAAAATTATTCTTCAGATAAAATAGTCAGAAGTCATGACTTTAAATATTTCATATAAATTTAACGTTTTGTCAAACCTGTGACTGGTCACAGAAATAATTTTAGTTGAATCTCTAACCCCTCCCAACATATTGTGGGGCGGGAAGGCACCCGTGTGACTGGTTACAGAAATAATATTCGTCAAACTCCTATCCCTTTCAAACTCCTCGTGACGGGGCGAGAAGGCACCTTGGTAACTGGTCACATAAATAATGTTGGTCAAACTCCTGCCCTTTCCTAACGTCTCGTAGAGGGGGCGGAAATGCACCACTGTGACTGGTCACAGTAATAATATTGATCAAACTCCAAACCTCTTCCAGCCTCTCGTGGTGGGAATGTTAAAGAACCCTTGTGACTGGTCCTAGTAATAATGTTGGTCAAACACCTGCCTTTTTCGAAAATCTCGTGGGGGGACGGGAGGGCACCCGTGTGACTGGCTACAGAAATAACATCGATCAAACCCCTGCCCTCTTCCAACGTCTCATGGAAGGAGCGGGAAAGCACCCTTGTGACTGGTCACAGAAATAATGTTGGTCAAACTCCTACCCCTTTCCAACGTCTACGCTCAACGTATTTTCATGAAAAAGAATGCGAACAGATCTTTTTTGTTTTTGCAAACATGATCTTCATCAGTTTCGGCCTTGAAAATTCTATTTTCAGGTATTTGCATGACTGTAAACACAATTCGTTTTCATTTCGTATTTCGCTTTTTATGAAAAACAGCCGGCAACATCGTTCGCTGCCGGCGCCGGCTGTGTAGAGTCCACCTTAATTCAATGACAATCTACAATACGAGTATGTAAGTAATATAGGTGTAAGTGCTAAGTTTCGGAAAGATCTCCGTCCATGAAAAAATCGTTATCAATAGGAAAAGTATAATTTAATCAAGTAAAAACATGATTTTTCTCGTTTTCTTGAAGTTTAATGACAACTTACAATACATACAGATTCTCTCTGCTGTATAGTTTTCAGAGGATAATTATAGTTGTGAATGTTAATTTCAAGAACCCTTTTTAATCGTTAAAAAATATGCCCTGTACCAAAATAACAAAAATTACGCTATTATTTCTTAGCTTGAGCTTCATTGTGGATGCGCGATTATGAAATATTTTTTTCATATCTGTAATTTTTTGTGGGAGATCCAGGTACCAAACTAAATTTCTTAGATCCCTCTTGAATTAAAAAGATAATAAAATATTTTTTCACTCTACTCTAATGAACATACACCAAAAATATCAATATTATTTGTTTAATTTACCATGATTTTTCATCAAATTTTGATTTGAGCATCACAATTTTCAAAATGTAGATATCAATTTCCTAACTTGAAAAAATGTAATATTTACTGAATATAACTAGTAGGTTCATTATACATTTTTTGATAAAAATATCACTGGTCAATAAAATGTCAACTATGTACTGTGGAATGAATCTGTGAAATAGAATTTGGAAGCAGGAAGTGACCCAAGCGGATAATTTCGTCACTTTGTTTCAGATCGCTTCCAGTGTTTTGATTGGTTTTGGTTATGCGTTACAAAAATATCAAAAAGGACGCGTTTAACGTTCGAAGAGCAATACGAGCTTGTGCACAAAGTGAAATCGGGTACCTCAAGACAATCTACTTCACAGTAATATGGTATCTGTGAGATAACGTACAAGCGTGTGATAGCTCTTGAATCTGAGTTAAGGAATAAGGTTGAAAGTTATTGAAAGTTATAAGTTAAAATATTTGAAGAAGAAATCGTCGAAAACAAGTGGTAATACGGTTCTCGTTGCTGCTGTGATAGAATAGTTCAAGCAAGTGAGAGACAGAGGTGATCCAATATCCAGGTCGATCATGAGAGAGAAAGCGTTTGAAAGAGCGCGCAAAAAGCATCCAATCAGACGCCATACGCGACGCATGCGCAGTACCGCGTGGAGCTAGCGTTGGGAGCACTGGTTCATACGGCTCTGACTGTTTACATCATAGAAATTCTTGGAAGTGCTTCACGGTCAAAGCAGGCCATACCCGAAATCCGACATAAATCCGGAGTTAAGTTATTAAGAAAAAAATTAACTTTCTTGAATAAATTATAGGCGATTTTCTTCGATTTTGAATGATGGAGTAAATTGAGATAGAAATTGATTTTAGCGTCTACCGTTCTGGAAATATAGTGAAAGTGAGAACGGTGTGAAATGTAC
Organism: Melikaiella ostensackeni; assembly: GCA_032362435.1. Classification (NCBI taxonomy): domain Eukaryota; kingdom Metazoa; phylum Arthropoda; class Insecta; order Hymenoptera; family Cynipidae; genus Melikaiella; species Melikaiella ostensackeni. The sequence continues at coordinate 10,301 of JAUMHM010084588.1, forward strand.
AAAAAAATACTTCTTCGATCTTTTTTGAAAATGCATAGAACTCTAACCAAAGGTACGGACGGCAGTAACGCTGTGACCGTTCGGGATTTTCGCTTAGTCAAGTTTTCACTGCGCTCAACTACAGTCGAGCGCGGGAGGTTTGACTTCGAGGATGGATGTGGGCACTCGATGCAAACGAATGTCTACATGCAAACTCGTCTGTCAGTAACCGACTGCGCTCGGGGGTTTTGGTTTTCTGCAGTTTACCACTCCCCCGACCAAATGTTCAGACGAATGCAAGCGTTTTTAATAATAATCCGGCTGCAGACGGTAGGGGATTTTGGAGATTGAAAAAACGCAGAGGATTAAGTATATCAGGCATTGCTTGGAAGCTTATTATGAGCGGTGGGTAATTGCGCATTTTGGAAAGGGATTTTAGCTAGACGGTTCAATGTAAGACGATCTCCTGTGAGACGGGGAGGAGGGGGGGAGGGATTTGAGATATGTGAAAGCCCGAAAGGGATGGAGTAAAAATGAAATGTATGTAATAAAAATCTAATCCGTTAACGAGAAGTCTAAAAATTTTGGTACATATGGTATAACGATGCCTTTTGGCATAGAAAATTTTTTGGAGATCGAATCTATCAAATCAGACAGGCAGTGCAACTTTAAGTCATAGAGTCATTCGCCTTCTTAATATGTTGTTTTCCAAAATAAATAAGACGACATGTATTTTATCGTCTTGAAAAAAATTATTTTTGCGAAGTTATAAGTATTTGAAGTTTTACGGTTTTTTTTTTAAAAACACAATTTTTTTCTTTGAACCTTCATAACTTTTGTTGACCTCAGTTGTACACCACTGACAGTCTGTGCAAGCTGCAGGAAGTCCTGAAAGGGTGATTGTTACGTCGCTGCCAATGATAAGATAGCAGACCAAAGTACAAGGGTCGTGGAATCTCGGGGCCTGTTAGGGCACGTGACAGCTTTTGTACAAAATGCGGTAAGGCAATTTGCAGAGAAGAAAGGAGTTGACTATGACACGACTGGACAAGACGTAAAAAGGGTGCGCACTGAACGAATAGTCCCTTCCTCAGATGACAATCCTCCCTTCCTTAGATGGAAATCCTGACCCGTATCCTGTGCAAGTAATTATTCCGTAGCTCATCCAGACCAGTAAAAGTCAGTTGTTAATGCGTTATGAAAATTTGGTAAGCTTTATCCCAGCAGATTGTATTTTGGCATCTAACATAAATCGAGAATCGCTAGAAACTAAAGCTTTTAGCCTTACCGATTTGCGTAATGTGAAACCAGAGTTAGGTCAAATCCTATTTTTTGATTCCGAAGGCAGACAGATTTATCTCATAGTTGTTGAAAACAATTGTGATGAGAAAGTTAGTCTCCTTAATATTGAATTAGCCATGAAAGGGCTGAAAAAAATTTTTGAGGTGCAAAAAGCACATGAAATCAGTTTTTCGAGAACATGAAATAATCTAGGACAAGCGCCTTGATCCACCATTGAATTTCTATTCAAGAAGTCATTAGAAAAAGGGGGAATGAAAATCACAGTTTGAACAGGTGAGGTCCGGGTGCCACCGGGAGGCAATAGGAAAAACATTATTGAAGAATATCATGTCTCGGTAGTCGGTGATCATAGAGGAATTAATAAAACGTATGAGAGAGAGAGTCAGGAAAAACTTTTTCTGGAGAGGGATGCGACAGGACATTCAGAATTTCATAAAGACATGCGATAGTTGTCAGAGGAAGAAGCTTGTCCGTGTAAAAACTAAGCAGCCCATGAGAATAACAGAATCTCCTTCGGCATCTATCGAAAAAATTCAAATGAATATTGCAGGACTTCAGAAATGTTGAAGCAGTGTTTCGGCAACGATACTCTAACGAGATGGAACGTTTTCTGCTGGCAAGAACGCTTCAGAAGTGGTCATGAGTCGGTCGAGGATGACGAACGCAGTGGCAGGCCGTCGACGGCGAAAATTGATGA
>JAUMHM010084589.1:0-12274 GCA_032362435.1 Melikaiella ostensackeni
CGTTTTTCCAACCTACCAGCACACGTCAGAATTGACGACTCTGGCAGTTGGACTTGTCATCTCGAATTCTCGTCGTTGTATAAACCAGATCACGTCTCGAAAGACGAGTCTGGTATTGAGTTCACAAATTTAGGAAAATCGCACTTTCAAAACCATTTGCATCTCTTCCATTCCCCCAACTTACCAGCACACGTCAGGATTGACGACTCTGGTTTTTCTCGTCTTGACTTACCAGTCCACGTCTCCATAGACGACTCTGGTATTAATTTTCCACATTCGGAAACATCCTACCCTTTGAAGCATTTCCAGCTCGCGCGTTTTCCTAACCTACCAACCCACGTCCGGATAGACGATTCTATCAATTGTACTCCTCATCTCGTAGTCTCATCCTCATTTGAACCAGTTCACGTCTCGATAGACGACTCTGATATTTGTATTTCAAATTCAGAAAAGTCCTACTATTGAGAGTATTTGTACCTCCCTCGTTTTTCCAACCTACCAGCACACGTCAGAATTGACGACTCTGGCAGTTGGACTTGTCATCTCGAATTCTCGTCGTTATACGAAACAGCTCACGTCTTGATAGACGACTCTGGTATTTAGTTACAAAATTCAGAAAAAAACCCTCTCCAGAATGTATTTTTAGCGTTCGCGTTTTCCTAACCTACCAGCCCACGTCTCGATAGACGACTCTGGCAGTTGCACTTCTCATCGCGAACTTTCGTATTTCGTCAAATCAGCTCATATTTCGATTGCTGATCCTCGTCTTCGCGCGCTTCTTTTTGAAATAAAAAAGTAAATGCGGACACGCCGGAGACGCCAACTCCTTGCATGGATTCGCCGCACGATAGAGACAAGTTCAGCGTTAGGCCTGACGTTACTGAACCATTTTTGTTCGCGCGAGCAAAGATGGAATTTTTTCTAAAAAAAAAAGCAATATCGATTGCTTTTTGCCACCGGCATTAGCGTTACCCGAGGTGCACCTGGAGGAGGTTGCACGGTTGGACTTTGCACCTCATTTGGGGGCGCGGCGCGTGTGCTATCCTAAATCCGGTTTGACATCCTAAATCCGCGGCACCTATTGCCTGAAAATATAAATTCTAGTGAAGTAAAATGAAACCGACGCATTGTCGAAAAAGCCCTCGCCCTCCACGATGACTAAGGGCACTCTAATCATTCTGCTCCTCAGGGAACTGCGAAAGTCGTCTTTCGCGTAAAATTTTGAGGAGGCGTTGCCTCATAACAGCCGCGTCCCGCAAGTAACGCTTCTTTGTGGGGTCTTGACCCAAAGCAACAGCTGTGGCAAAAGCGGCGGCATGTACTCCACAGCTGTTTGTGTCCGGTTGTATGGTCACATTTGTTGCCACGATCTGGACGTTAAGTGGGTACCGTAGCGTTACGTATCGTTTCTCAATGGCGTGCAATTGATCGAAGTTACGTCTGCCCATGCTATCGTAAATTCGCAGCACGCTGTCATCATAGTGCAGACATCTCCAGTGGTTAGTGCACTGTCCTCCCAAAATGTGCAAGCTCGTTTGGCCTTGCGTTAGACGTTCGATCAATTGCGGCTGATTGATGTACCAGGGATTGTGAGTGATGAAGTCGGTCGTCTCTCTCACAATCCGCGAAAATACGGCCAATGTTTTGTCGTCGAGATCACTCGCAAGCGGTAGCACGATTTCTTGGAGGGCTTCAAGGGTCGTTTCGAGATCACCCGTATCGTAGAAATGCTTGAACGAGGCCAAATCTCTTGAAGTAAGTTGGTAATTGGAATCATGGGAAGTCACGACGACGTCTTCTTCCTCCGATTCATTTACCGCCGACATTACTATTGGAGGGGCGACTCTTCTCCTCTTGGACTGGGGATGGTCTCTTCTCTCGCTGCTCTCATTGGTGCTTCTTTCTGGAACGTCGTCGATTGCGGGGGGTCCCCTCATTGGCATCCCCCTCAAATGTCGACTGTCGAGAAACTCCGGAAGCAACCATTCGAAGTAAAAGTCGGTCAAGCAAGGCAGCATGAAGTCACGCCACAAGTCATCGTCCCGCTCGACATGAATGATTTTCATCACATTCGGGCACCAAATGACGAGTTTGCAGTATTTACGGCCCGTGCACTGTAGCTGCCCCTGACACTGCATGATAAAATGTGACTTGGGTTTCAGTACCCACGGCTGGCCTTGAACGAACTGCTTTTTCATGCTCCCGAGTGCCAAAATGCTTGCCTCCGTATCACATTTCTCTGCAGTTTTAGGACACTTGATTTCGACAAGACCGTCCTCCTCTATCAGTCCATCGGGCGATGCTCCCAAGAAATGATGATCTGGGTGGATGAAGAATCCACAGTCCTCGATGTCAATTTGCAGTTCCTCTGCTGCAGCTTCTTTGGCAATCCTTTCGTTTCGCCGCCCATACGACGTGGCAGGATTGTCCTTTGTTTGGGGAAAGGCAAGGGACTTGACGGTTGCACCGCGATGCGTCGTGGGGCGGAGAGAACAAATTCGACCGAAATTGGATGCCGTGATTCGATATTTTCGGACGGCGAACCATTGCCGAGAATCACTCTGCCCCCTGATTTGTCGCTCGATGTTTAGTCGATCCTAAGCCTGTCTGGTGAGCCGCCCCATGTAATCGACTTTGATAAGTTCTAGCTCGCTCTCCGTCTTATCAGGTTGCTGCGATCTAGGACCATAATGAGCGTCCGTTCCCCTCGTGGATTCTGGACGTTTTTTCTCACTATTTTCCCTGCGATACTCTGCATTGCGCGCAACTTTGTCAATTCTTCGCGCTTCGTTGGCGATAACCACATTAGGGACAGTCTTGGACATGTTCGTATACAAGGCCGAGGCACATCTTTGCGTGTTGTGTTGGGTCACTGACGAATAGACCCGAGCGTGATACGCTCCTCTCTTGGACTGATCGACTCGCTTGCCTAGAATCTCTTTGCATATAATTGCATTAAAAGATTCGACAATGTTGCTCGTCTGATCGTGGATGAGACTACTTGCCGAGGTCGAGAGGCGCTGGCAAATTTCGTAAATGTGAGAAAACAGTCCCAGTTTTTCCAGGTCTGGCACGTGATCAACCTCTTCTTCGTCGAGGTTATTTTCACATCCAAAGCCACGACCTGAGCAGCGTCCGTGATCGCCAAAGACATGATACGGTACGCGCAAAATGTCGACTTGCAAATTCGCGACCTTCGTTGCGAAATCGACGACTTCCGCTTTGCGTCGAGCAACGGCAGCTTCCACGACTTCGACGACTTCCTTGGCCTTGGACTTGATGATTTTTTTTTGGCGGAAAATTCCCGGCTCGGCGGACCGTGTAATTGTTTCATGTCGCCCACTTTCGAAACATTTTTAGACACGTTCTTCATCAGATGATTCCGACAGTCTATCTTTTCGATGAAAACGTCAAAGTCTCGATACGGATGGGCGTCAAGAAGGGACTTTAGAACGCTGGCGTCGTTGTCAGCGATGAGCCTCGAGAAAAGGAGTCCGTGATTGGCGTAGCTTCGAGAAAAGCATTCCACAATCGACTTGCTCTCCATGCTCGTCGACGAAGCACTGCTATCGAAGTTTCTATAGCAATCGTGCTCTCTTGGACGCATGCCTTTTTTCTCGGCTGTTTGGCAAACGGCGCATCGCTTATTACAAATGTGGACGTCCAGAACTTTTTTCGTCCTTGCTCCGATCACGGCTGCCATGCCACAAGGTGAGTTGTAATTGTTTCCATAGGAGCGCTTCATCCAACTCCCATCGGCAATTACCGTGATGCAAGGCACTTTTCGCGTTTCTCCAGCGACTGTCACCTCTATGTAGTCGCCAGCTTCTAGGGCAAGGGCTTTTTCGCTTTCGATAGCGGCTCTCATAGTTTCTTCCGCGGCCGCTTTCAAATCATGGACAGCTGCATCACGTTGGGCGGCATATGCCTTCTCGGTCGGAGCTGCCACATTCATTGCTGTTAATTGTTCCTCCAACTGATAATGTCCTATTCCCGACATCAAGGTCCCAATGGCTGCTGCTTTATTTATATCTATTGTATTTGGATTTTTGCGCTCGTAGCGAACAGTCTTGCGCTCATTGCACAATGCGCACTCAAAGTCGAAAAAGGATTCGAATCCTTTATTTCGATCGTCCACCAGCCTCCACTTGTCTACCGTCAACAAGGGGCACTTTTTGGAGTGATCTAGGATGTCCTGTGTCAGAGTGCTCCATACGTCGCTTATGTTGATGATACATCGACGTTCCATTTGATGATTCCTCCGCACGGGTTCGGAAACGGTCTCATTTTGAGTGATTTCACCGGGGAATATTTCAGCCCTTTCCCGGACAGGCTCTTCGGTGTTGGATGCTGATGAATCCACATTTCCGGCCGCGTTTTCAACAACACCGTCGACAGTGGGAGGGGGGGGGGGTCCTCTGCGATATTCGCCGGACAATCCGAACCCGTGTTTCCATTGCCTACTTCGGAAACTTCCATGACAACCGAGTTGTTTGGCGTGTAGGCAATGGTCGCTTCGGAGGTTGGCAACTCGTGCGAATTCATTTCGTAATCGGTCGGTTCGACTACTTCCTTGTCCCACGTTTCATCGACGAACATGTCATGTCCACTATTTTCAGTTGATGAGGCATAACCGGCCCTTGTACTCTCATCCGCAACAATGTTCGTCAATGGGACAGAAGATTCGCACGAGAGCACCTCTCTATCCTGTGAAATAACGAAGGAGAAAGTTCGCTCGTCCGCATCGACAAGCGCATCTTCGCGGGGTGTGCTTGGTTGCGTTTTTCGCTCCAAGCGACTGTGTACAAACAAAAATGAATATTTTAGTATTTATTATGTAACTTGACTGGCCGTATTTAATAAGGCCGTATTTAACCATCCCCTCTAAAAATAAATACAATAATCCTAAGCTAGTTGGACTTTTCACTTTCAATTCTACATCGCATTACTTTTATACAAATAAATGCAAGCTACTTATCTCGGTGCAAGCACCATCGCGCTTAAGTTGGAGCGAAAAAAAAAATATACATCTTAAAGTTAACGGGAACTAACTAGCGATTTGATAATTTTCTTAGAAATTACCATTGCTACACGCAGTAAGAACAAAAGTTTTTGTTTCTCTATCCTTATCTACGTTGGCATTCTACACACGTGTGGTTCACGTCTACATAGACGACTCCGGATTACACGTGTTTTTTTCCTGACTAGCCAACACACGCCATTATTGACGACTTTGACGTCCCTGTTTTTTTTTTTGGCTGGTACACGTCTCGCTAGACGACTCCAGTCCAAAGATCAAAGTAGTCCTTTTATCAGCCAATCCACGTCATTTTTGACGACTTTGGCGTGACAATTTATTTGCTGGTACACGTCTCGCTAGACGACTCCAGTCTACAGATCGAAGTAGTCCTTCCATCGGCCAATACACGTCACTATTGACGACTTTGGCGTGACAATTTATTTGCTGGTACACGTCTCTTTTAGACGACTCCAGTCTGAAGATCGAAGTAGTCCTCTCATCAGCGAATACACATCATTCTTGACGACTTTGGCGTGACAATTTATTTGCTGGTACACGTCTTGCTAGACGACTCCAGTCTAAGGATCGAAGCAGTCCTTCCATGAGCCAACCCACGTCATTTTTGACGACTTTGGCGTGACAATTCATTTGCTGGTACACGTCTTGCTAGACGACTCCAGTCTAAGGATCGAAGCAGTCCTTCCATGAACCAACCCACGTCATTTTCGACGACTTTGGCGTGACAATTCATTTGCTGGTACACGTCTTGCTAGACGACTCCAGTCTAAGGATCGAAGCAGTTCTTCCATGAGCCAACCCACGTCATTTTTGACGACTTTGGCGTGACAATTCATTTGCTGGTACACGTCTCTTTTAGACGACTCCAGTCTGAAGTTCGAAGTAGTCCTGTCATCAGCCAATACACGTCATTATTTACGACTTTGGCGTGACAATTTATTTACTGGCACACGTCTCGCTAGACGACTCCAGTCGAAAGATCGAAGCAGTCCTTCCATGAGCCAACCCACGTCATTCTTGACAACTTTGGCGTTATAATTTATTTGCTGGTACATTGGCGTCCTCATACGACGATTTTTTTACTGTAAAAACGACCGCTGACACACGTCTAAGTAGACAGCTTCAGCTGTGATAGACTAATTCTAGAAATACTATCTACTGCGTGTAGCAATACGAGGCAGTTTGATAAAATATTGTATCGAAATTGGAAAAATTCTCGCTCGCAATAGTACGACTAATTATTATAACAAAAAAATGCCGTAAAATCTAATCCATAAATTGGTGAAAATGCGTTTCTACACTAAACTACGAAAATGCCGTAAAATAAAAAGAACATTTTCATGACATTCAAAACCATTTCTTTAAAAAAAAAGTATTTTTTAAATTTATTTATTTATTTATTTTTATTTTTTAGTTAGTTTTAGTTTAGTTTAGTTTAGTTTTAGTTTAGTTAGTTATTTATTTATTTTTTAGTTTTCTGTAAAAAAGGTCTTAATGACCGTTTACGCAAAGCTTGGCGTTTTTCAACCTTTCCCCAGTATAAGAATTTCAAAGAATTTTCAACGAGAAAGGTGTAGTAATCTAGACATTACTAGAAGTATAAAACAAATGCTAAACACACTTTGACACGATTATTTTTTCGAATGAGTAAAAAAAATATTCTCATCCGAGCGCGAGAACGAGTCATGAAATTGTAAAGATTCATTCTTTTACTATTTCAGACTGTTCAGAGTTGCTTATTTTTGAAAAGTGGCACCTATCGAGCTGCATTCGATGTACAATTTGCATTTACTTAGTACACAGCAGATTATAGTTCAGAGAAAGCTAAATCTGATAATGTCATCTGAATCCTGTAATATTTCAATTGAGATTTTTGAAGAATCATTGAAGATGCGTCTGAGGTACTTGAAACACATCAACTTATTTTTAAAAAATGTCGAGAATACTTTGACACAATTCAGTTTTTGAAATAGTAAAAAATAATTTTCATCCGAGCTCAAGAAAAAATTAATTTTTTCGGCTACTTTAGACAAGTCGAACGTGCTAATTTTTGTCCAATAGCACTTGTCGAGCTTAATTTGTTACACATTGTGCAACAAGTACACGTTAGTTTATAGTCCGTAAAAGCTACATTTAACATCTTCAACTAACTAATTTATGCTGTAGACTAAGATTCCAAAAAAAATCCAAAAGAAAAGTCCAAAGTACCCCAGACATCTGCAGCCTTTGGATATAAATATTGAGAACACTTTAGGGTGACCAGACGTCCTGATTTGGCAGGACATGTCCTGCTTTTTGGGCATGTCCTGCCAAGTCCTGATTTTGTTTGAAATGTCCTGCTTTTCAACTGTGATGGGCAGTTTTCCTTTTTTTCAAAAAAAAAAAAAATTTTGCCTCTCAAACATTAAAAAGTCGCCTTTTTTAGTCTGCGTTGCGACTGTCAAAGTGGCTCTTTCTTAAGTAGTCAACTGCGCATGCGCAGCCCTTTTTTCTTTCGCTAGCTGCCTAAAAAATATCGAAAATGGCGGCGAGGTGATCGGCTGATGCGCTTCTTTGACAGGTTCGCGTGACTAAAAAACGCTCTTTTTTAATGTTTTTGAGGCAAAAAGTATCAAGTGGGGCACGGCCTCAACAGCCGTTTTAAATTCGCGTGATTGCCCGCCTCGCTTTGCTCGGCCAGCAAACTCCACGCTCATCCTAAAACGGCTGTTTTGAGGCCTTGCCACATAATATTCTATTTCCGCAGTTTAATTCTTCTTGGGTAATAATTTTTTTCAAATTCGCCACTATATTTTTATGAGCCAATCACGTATAAGCTTGGCAACGTAAGCCAATGAATATACTTTTGAGGAAAACGCGATCAATAATAAGCTGACATAGAAAAAAAAATTTATCTATGAATTGCTGGAATTTTTTTCGAAAAAAAAAAGTTTTCTATTATTGGGGAAGGGGGGAGTGTGGGCACCTGGGGTGTCCTGAAATCCCACCAACGACATCTGATCACCCTAAGAACACTTGGATATAATTAAGTTTTTGATTTAGTGAAGAAATAGTATCATCCGGTGCTCGAAAACGAGTCATGAAATTGTAAAAATTGATTTTCTTACTATTTCTGACGAGTCGAACGTAATATTTCTTGTCAAATGACACCTTCCAAGCTACGTTCGTTATACGTTGTGCAAAAACTACACAGTAGTTCATAGTTTTACTTCAAAAAGGCTAAATCTAATATTTTTAAGTAGAAAATGTTAATTTTTATATAAAGTTTTCGAACGAAACGTCTTAATTACTCAAGACGTCACAAAAAATATAAACGGTTGCTTGAACCACTTCAACAAAATTACTTTTTCCAAATTAGTAAAAAATTGATCTTATCCGAACCCGAGAACGAATCATAAAATGGTAAAAATTCATTTTTTTACTATCTCAGCCTGGTTAGGTTTCCATTTCTCCGAAAATAGCACGTATCAAGCTGAGTTTGTTACACACTATGCATTTAGCACACAGCAGTTCGTAGTTTTACTCAAAAAAAGCTGAATCTCACTTTCTCATCTGAATCATGTTAAAAACTTCATTTATGTATTTACGGAATTTTCTAAGATACGTCTGAAGCACTTGAAACATCTCAATTCATCAAAAATTAGGTCAAGAACACTCTGATAAAATTAGGCTTGTGGAATAGTGAAAAATTTATTTTATTCGAGCTTGCGAATGAGACATGAAATTGTGAAAATTCATTTTTTTACTATTTCAGAATAGTTAAACATGCTAATTCTTTTTTACTAGCACCTGTAAATTTTATTTCCTACAAACTGTACAACAAGTGCACAGCTGTTCATAGTTTTACTTCGAAAAAGGTTAATTTCATATTTTTTAGTATAAAATGTAACATTTATGATAAAATTTTCCAAAAATTTACACAGGGACGTTTCAAGTACTCAAGCCATCACGAGCAATCAGAAGCAAAACTTGCAAAGACTATGACATAATTAGTTTTGCAAATTTAGTCTCATCCGAGCTCGAGAACGAGTCATGAAATAGTAAAAATAGATATTTATATAATCGTAGACGCGTCAAACGTGCTAATTCTGAAAGAATGGGGCCTGTCGAGCTGAATTGGTTACACACTATGCATATAGAACAAAGCACTTTACAGTTCCACTCCAAAAAAGCAGCATCTCGTATTAAAAATTGAAAATGTAAAATTTACCATAACATTTCTTGAATAATTTTCCAAGAGACTCTCAAGGTACTTAAGACATCTTAAGCCATTGAAAACGATTGTTGTAATTACTCTAAAACTAGTAGTTTTTCAGATTAGTAAAAAATTTATCTCACTCGAGCTCGAGACCGAGTCATGGAATAGTGAAAATTCGTTTTTTTACCATTTCAGACTGACAAACCGCGCCATTTCTTACAGAATGGCACCTATCTTGCTCATTTTATTCCACATGATGCAACAAGTACACAGAAGTACATTGTTTTACTCAATAAAAGTACAATTTTATATTCTCAAATAAAAAATGTGAAATGTAGCATAAAACTTTTCAATAATTTTTAATGATACGTTTAGAATACTTGAAACATCTTGAGCTATTAAAAACAAATGTTAATAACATTCTGACACAGTTAGTTTTTTTATATAGTAAAGAATTGTTCGCATCCAAAATCGAGATTTTGTCCTGATATGATGAAAATTCATATTTTTACTTTTTCAGACTTGTCAAACGTGTTTTTTTTTTAAACAGAAACTCTTGAGTTTAGTTCGTTACACTTTATGCAACAAATTACACAGTACTCCACAGTTTCACTTTAAAAAAACAGAATCTCGTATTGTCAAATTAAAAAATGTGTAATTTAGCATACAATTTGTTAAGATTTTTTAAAGAGACTACTAGAGTACTATAGGCTTTTCTGGCAATTAAAAAGTAATGTTGAGAACACTCTAATACAATGAGGTTTTTGAGTGAGTAAAAAATAAGTCTTATCCGAGCTCGTAAACAAGGCATGAAATAGTGAAAAAATTTTTTCTTAATATTTCAGAATGATCAAACAAGCTATTGTTTTTCGCATGGCACCTGTGAAACTCAATACGTTACAAATTACGCAACAAAGGCATAGCAGTGCATAATTTCACTTCAAAAAAGCTTAATTTCATATTTTCAAGTATAATATGTAAAATTAGGCATCACATTTACAAATAATTTTTAACGAGACATCTCAAGTACTCGAGACATGACAAGAAATAAAATGAAATAGTTATGGATACTCTAAAACAATTTGTTTGTTAGATTATTACAAAATTGATCTCATCCGAGCTCGAGAACGAGTCATGAAAAAGTGAAAATTCGTTTTTTACCGGTTCAGACTTGTCAAACTTGATATTTCTTGTAAAATGATACCTGTTGAGCTTGATTTGTTACACACTATGTGACAAGTACACAGTAATTCATAGATTCACTCGAAGAAAGCTGAGTTATAGATTCTCAACTAAAAAAAGTAAAATTTGGCATACAATATTTATAGAATTTTTAAACACACGCCTAAAGTACTCAAAACATCTCAACCCATTAAAAAAGGAAGTTAATAACACTCTGCAATAGTTAGGTTTTTAAATAAGTAAAAAAATAGTCTCATTCGAGCTCGAGAACGAGTCATGGAATAGTAAAAATCGATTATTTTATTATCCCAGATTAGTCAAACGTGTTAGTTCTTGTTAAATGGCACCTGTCGGGCTCAAATTGTAATACACTATGCAACAAGTACACAGTAGTACATTGTTTTACTCAAAAAAAAGCATAATTTTATAATTTCAAGTAAAAAATGTGAAATGCAGCACAAGACTATTTGACAATTTTCAAACAGACGTCTAGAATACCTGAGACATCTTGAGCCATCAAAAACAAATTTTGAGAACACTCTGACGCAATAATTTCCCTCATATAGTGAAGATTTAGTCTTGTTCGAGCTCGAGAACGAGTCCCGAAATAATGAAAAATCATTTTTTTACTATTTCAGACTGGTCAAACGTGATTTTTCTTCCCAAAGGCACCTTTCGAGTTCAATTCGTTACACATTATGCAACATGTACACAGTAGTTAATATTTTTACTCGAGCAAAGCTGAATTTCACGTTCTCGACTGAATTGTGCAAAATTTCAATTAGGAGTTTTAAATGTTTTTTCAGAGACGTCTAAAGTACTCGATGCATTACAAGCAATTAAAAAGAAATGTTGAGAAGACTTTAAAACAATTAGATTTTTTTTTAAATAAAAAATTTGTCGTATCCGAGCTGGAGAACGAGTCATGATGTAATAAAAATTCCTTATTTCATTATTTCAGACAAGTCAAACGTGCTAATTTTTGTTAAATGGCATCTGCCAAGATCAAATCGTTACACATTATGCAACAAATACACAGTAGTTTATGGTTTTACCGGAAAAAAAGCTAAATCTTACATTCTCGACTCAAGCATGTAAAATTGCTTTTAGAATTCTGCAAAAATATTGTTATAGGCGTCTAATGATGTTGAGACATCACGAGAAATAAAAAATAAATATCAAGAAGACTTTGACACCATTAGTTTTTCCAATCTGTAGAAGATGAGTATCATCTGAGCTCAAAAACGAGTCATGAAATTGTAAAAATTAATTTATTTACTATTACTGACGAGTCAAACGTAATATTTCTTTTAAAATAATTAGACCTTTTAAGCTCCGTTCGTTACACGTCATTCAACAAATACACAGTGATTTATAGTTTTACTTCAAAACTGCTAAATTTCGTAATTCAAGTAAAAAATTTTCAAACATTTTTTGACGAGACATCTTAAATACTCTAGACGTGAAAAGAAATAAAAACCTTTGCTCAGAACACTGTTAAACAATCAATTTTTCAAACTTGGTTGGAAATTGATATTGTCCGAGCTCGAAAACGAGTCATGAAATTGTGAAAATTCATTTTTTTACCATGTTAGACTGGTAAAACGTGCTATTTCTTGTAAAGTGGCACCTATCTAGCTTGTTTAGTTACACACTATGCAACAAGTACACAGTATTCCATAGTTTTACTCGAAAGAACCTGAATCTCACAATTTCAACTTAACTACGTGCAATATTGATTCGAATTCTACAATGATGTTGAATGAGTCATCTAGAGTACTCAAAATATCTTTATACATTAAAAATGATTGTCGAGAACACTCTGACTCAATTAGGTTTGGAAATGAGAAGAAAAA
>JAUMHM010084590.1:0-12271 GCA_032362435.1 Melikaiella ostensackeni
CTCGTGGAACCGCCTTTCGGCTTTAAACTTCACGAGCAGTGGGTTCCTCATTATAGTCGCGTATGCGACTCTTCCATGATCCGTTCCCCGGAGGCCCGTGTCCCCAGCCGCACTGATTCGTAGTGGACGCTTAGTCTGGCCAATATAAGCTTTACCACAGCGGCAAGAGATTTTGTAAACAACATTACATTGATCTAAAACGTCAAGTTTGTCTTTACCCAATTTCAAAATGTTTTCAAATTTAGTATCTACCCTTAAAACAGTCTTTACAATATTGGTTTCATTCAAAAGTCTTTTCATATTTTATGAAATTCGGCCTAAATAAGGAATTAAAATTATATGTTTTTTGTCTTGTATAGTTGAATTGTTATCATGATTAACATCAATATTATTTGTTTTTTTCTTTTGAATTTCAAACAATCTTTTCTGAATGCTTATCTACAGAATCACTAGAGTAATTATTATAGAATAATAATTTCCTAATAATTTTATATTATCGGAATGAAACGAGCGTCTGCGAAAAGAATAGCAGAGTCGACTACATTTTTAACAACTCCAATTTTATGCTCAATAGGATGATTTGAAAAACAATAGAGATATCTACCTCAATAAGTTGGTTCACGAGACCCGTTAGTTTTTACAACATTATTGTCACATCTCGTTATTTCAAAATTTGAAAAACTAATGGAATTTTTTACTTCCTTTTCAACTGTAAAGAAAAGCTCAAATTAATTATGGATTTTTAACTTCACTTTTAATATTATTGTTACTAATTATATTCATAAGAAATTGAATTTATAAACTATGTACGGTTAAGAAATAACTACATGTAATTCGATTTGTATATCCTTATTCAGATGTGCATACTACGATTGTATCGTCTTGGTGGTCTTCCACATAGTCGCGTTTATGGCGTTTGAAATAATTTTTTTCTAGTTATAAACTTTAAATAAATTTTTGAATACCTTGAAACTTCCTCTTGATAAAATAAAAACATTACAAAAAGGTAAGAAGTTGAGAACATGAAAATAAAACACTGAATTTCGTAATTCTTATTTTAATAATCTTTCTTGGCTATCTCTTTAAAGAATATGTTGAACATCTATATTTAGGTGGCGCTTAAGAATTATAAGTTAAGTTTTTCAGGACGATACCACTCCAATTTTTTTAAGTGGAAGGAACTCACTGGACTTTTTTGAAATTCTTTTAAAAAGTTTTAGTAAAGCCGAGAAGTTTTTAAAGCATTTGAAAATTTGACATATTTCAAATTTATTTTATCAGTACAAAAATTGTAGATATTTTTGTGTGGACTGTTTTAGATAGGTAAACCGAGGCATCGGGACTCCTTAAAAAACGGTCACAGGGAAAAAAGGGCTACCACCAGAGTATCCCTTCAAGAAGATTTGGAAAGTGACGAAGTTGAATATACACGAGAAGAAGAAGACTCAGACTCTGGGGCTTCAGAATCTGAATCTGATGAAGAAAGTGGTGAAGATATTGCAAGATGTTAATGCCACCTTCAACTTCGATCTTGACGACGATCAAGTGTAAATATTAACATGAATTTGTTTTACAAGGATTAAAAATTTTATTTTTTAGTATAGTTCCGAAGAATAAATAGTTGAGTACGAAGTGAAAAGCTACAAATCGAAAAATTTATTGGTGCTTAGCGAATACACTGATCGGTTGAAATGACTTCAACCCAAAGGGGCGAACACCAAAAATTTTTTTATTCATTTTGCATCTGAGATATGGGATTGTTCATATATTACGTAACGCATTTCTCTTTCGTTTAAATAGAAACAAGAATAAAATTGCCGTGAAATTAGACAGGATGCAACG
Organism: Melikaiella ostensackeni; assembly: GCA_032362435.1. Lineage (NCBI taxonomy): Eukaryota > Metazoa > Arthropoda > Insecta > Hymenoptera > Cynipidae > Melikaiella > Melikaiella ostensackeni. The sequence goes on from JAUMHM010084590.1 coordinate 1,843, forward strand.
ATATAAACAGAAAAAAACGTGTAACGTAATATATGAACGATCTCTATCCTGACAAAACACGTCCTTACTATTCTTTGATCTCACTTTGTTTGATTGAAAACTTGTTTTTTCATTTTAAGGGCGAATGGTTGTATATGTAGTCAAAATTTGACAATGTAATGTATTATTCGTCCGCCCTCTTATTTTTAAACTAACAATATTAGCGTATTGAAATTTTTGGAGGTGAAAGAGAGTAAATAAGCCAATTTTAAGATTGGATAGTTTGATATAATCAAGAAAAACATTCTTGGTGTTCGCACCTTTGTATTGAAGTCATTTCAACCGAACAGTTAATATTGTTCGAAAACTTACAATGTTCCTATATGTACTTTAAGAATGTTTCAATATAATAATTGTTCAGAAATTATTATCATACGTTACGAACAATCATTATCATTACGATATAAATCAAGAGCTGACTGTAATCCTTTTTGTAATTACTTCAAATATCAATGTTAAGGGTTTAAAAACGTGATTCTTGCATCACTTTGCAATATATGATTTTAATTCAAAAATGATTTCAGTATTGAGTAGACTATAGAATATAAAAAAAATAAGTAGTGTTCAACAGTATAACCTATACTAGAGGTACAAAATGTATTTCAATATATTTTAAAAGTCTGCATTAAACTGAAAAATTTATCTTTGCAAAATATAATTTTTGTTTAAGAATTGAAATGTTATGTAGAACACATAGAACTTTCTAAAAATTTAAACATAATAATTTTCAGCATTATTACTTACATTAGACTTATACGATATGTATTAAAATATATTTCTTAATATAATATTGTTAATGTTTGCGTTAAGATAAAGAATTTATCTTCGTAAAATATAATTTTGGTTCAAAATGCAGGGACCTGACCGGAAGTTTCGTTATATTTTGTTATTGACCGAAAAAAAATTATTCTTTCACTAAACTTCGAACTGCTATATCGAGATTTAGACAAAATTCGATGATATCTGAAATTACATCAAAGATTGAATCAAAATTCTTTCCTTCACTGGCAGTAATGAAATGGAAGGAAAGTTGACCGAAACACGACAAACGAAACACAACGTGGTATGCAAATAAGGGTAAATAAGTCAGCATTTTCACCATCGCGACAAGGCGATCATTCTGCACATCATACACGCGCCATGCGGGCTCAGTGCCGACATATTGATATCTAGGCATCGACGCAGTCAATCATGACAACCGCTCAAAGTCTCTCGTGCAAGAAAGAATATTTAGTCGAAATTTTTCGAGATTTTTGGGACATTCGACAACCTATGTTAAGATGCCATCAATCGAAGTTGTTACCCGCAATAGATGGCCTACTTACACGTTGAAGTTTTAAAGTACACTCATGCCCCGTTAGTGTGCCGCTCTCGGACCTGGTCGGCACAGTAGCGGGGGCTATTAACATCTAGTTTCAACCGGATTTAGAGTCGACGAGTCAGTAAACACTTAGGACCGCATATATAATCTCTGAACCTGGTACGTACAAAAGTATATGCGTAGAGACTCGCGATGTAAATAACTGCTAATACGTCCCAGACTGACCGAGCGAAGATCTTGAGTGTAAACTATCAAGGGACGCTCAGGGGGGGGGGGAGACAGGAGCATTCAAGCGTGAACGACCGAGAAACCGGCACACAAAGGGCGGAGGCACACTAACGGGGTCTGAGTGTAAATTTGAAAAGTAAATCCAATACAAATATTTATTGGCAAAATCAGTGTTAAAAGTCAGTTTTTCGAAAAGAATTTTTGAACATGTCCACGCTAATTCTTAGGTATGCTGAGCCGTTTGATGCTTCAAGAGTCACATTATTAAATTTCTTTTATTAATAAATTTGATGAAATATTTCGCAATGTGCAATTTTCACTCATCTTCACTGTGGTATGGATCAAGTTGCTGCGTTATAGGCAACTGTCTAGTGAGAATCTCGTGGCTATAGAGTTGAGAAAGATAGAAGTTTCATTCAATAAGCTAATCTATGTGGGGCTGACAGTGCTGGATATGTCTAAAATCCTAATTTATGACTTTCGCTACGGCTACATGCGTGAAAAATACCGTAACAACTGCAAACTCTTATACGCTAATACGGATAGTTCGTTAATATATGAAGTGAAGTGTCAAGACACTTATGCCAACATGAAAGAGGACTTCGATAAAAAAGCTAAAGGTGTAAAAGCAGTTGTCGTGAAGAAGAGTATAATCTTCTACGATTACACTAAATGCTTGCGAAATTCGAATATCCAATCTAGAACACAATCCAGCGATGATGCTATCCATACCAGCAGCCTTACCATTCTTTAGTTTCTTAATCACGGATATAATGTCGTCGATATTGATTCTTCTTCCACTACTTACAACAGGATTGTCTAACGTATTCACCATCAGCATTCTTGATTCCAACTACCTCAGCGCTAGAAATTCTTTCCCTAATCTTCTTAACCCATCTCCAAAATAATTTCTCATTTCCTTCAAAGTCATTTTGCATTTTTTAATCTTCTTCCGCTTTGATTTCATTCTTTCCTTCATTGACTAGTATCTTGGTTTTTCAGTTTTTATCCCTGTAATCATTTTCTAATCTAGTCCTCTCCTTATCGCTAAGATCTTCACTATTTAATGTTCTCAAGTATGCTTGCTTTTTCTCGTTGACAGCCATGAGGATTTCATCATTCCACCAAGCATCTCCAGCCTTTCTTACCACAGCTGCTGTACCGCACACTTCAGATGCACTCTTGAAGATGCTATCCTGTAGTATTATCCATGCACCCTCTACATTTGTATTATTCAATTCATTCTTCCAGACTTCTTCATTATGTTCTAAATATTTATTCAGCTTTTCACGGTATACCAATTGTACTTCTGGTTTCTGCGAATTCTCTATTCTAACTCGCATCTACTTCGGCTTATTATTAGTTCTTGTTCTCCTCGATCCTTGACCTTAAATCATTCTTGAAACTAACAGGTAGTGATTCGTTTCGCGCTCAGAGCCTCTCATAACCCTCGTATCCCTGACAAGCCCTCTCAGTCTCTCATACGCTACAACAGAGTCAATCATACTGTGGCTTTCACCTCTGAACCAAGTGTACATGTGGATCTTTTTATGTTTGAACCAAGTGTTCGTAATAAACAAGCCTTTTTCTAAGCATAAGCACGCTATGATAAATAGTCTTCTGATATCCACATTCATTTACACCCATAGTAATCTAGGTAATACACATTCATACTTTTTGACATGTTGTTTTGCTCTCTCATTGATAATCAGACCGACTCCTAGGGTACCATATAATTCATTATCTACTCCTGACCAAAGTTCGAGTCTGTTCTCTATGTTTCTTACTTGACATCCCTACTTCTTTGTTTCCGGTATACACAAAATATTTAGCTTCCTTACGCGCATTGTATCCCGCAATTCCTTTTTCTGAAGATTATTTACACCTCTAGCATTCCAAACACCTAATCTTCATTCATCGCCTGAAACTTTTCCGAGAACATTCCTTTCGTCAGTAGAAGTGTCAATCCTATCCGAGACTACATTATTATTTGTATTCTTCATTGTTAAATTTATAGACCTAACTACAACTTTGAGAAGTTCGTGTTTCTAGAATCGTCTAGCGATGGCTTGTTTTTGTTAGTCCTTGAGCTTATACGTCACTAGATTTGTGGACATGACTCGATCTATAGCGAATATCTCTGTTGTCCAGTTGGGAGTGTATCCTCTTGTCAAAAACATGCTTGTGCTTGCTGACGCGAACTCCGTCATCAGCTTTGAACTTTGGTTTTCTCCTGGGTATATTTCGTAGATTTAGCTGAATTGTGGCCACATCTTGTTCTTAAACGTGCGATAAATCGTTCACAGATTGATGCCTTCATATTACTATGCATTGAGTAGAGATTGGTGCCGTATTATTGCATGAGATTCTTAAAATGCGAATTATTACATTCTTTGCCTTTATCAGTGTATAAGTTTCTCTGGTATACAACCTTGTACCAGTATAGATTGCATTGCTGAAGTGACATCTGGTCCACTCTTGCTTTCAACAGGAACAGCCCAGGTGTACTTGGAGAAAATATCTACAACTGAAAGTAACTACTTGAAGCTATTAGTATCGTGAGCATAGGATAGCATTTCAACCTAATCTGCCTGACAAATTCCGCCTATACTATGCATTTGCACGTGACGACGTGGATAATTCTTTCTAGCGGGCTTATGCACTTCTGTAACTACTGTCAATTTCTCGCATTGATTCATCGTTGGCTCAACATTGCACAAAGTTGATTCCCTTCTTTACATCATAATATGCAATGTAGATAATCTCCCCACTCTCATTGAAAACTATTATGTACTTGTTTGCAATGGCGTATCGCTTAGAGCATTGACTCACTCCACTCTTCTTGCTATTCTCAATCATCAATAGCACATCAACGTCAGTGAGAAATTCCAATCTTATCCCTCTATATTTGAGCATGGCGCCTCATGTAAAGCCAGGAGTCGTGTAGAAGTGTGCTAGATCGGGTCCGTAAGCCACGAGACACTGCTCTCGGAATTTCTAAAACACAGCAGCTAACAATAACACATCAGTCTTCATATAGAGCTTCACGTATTTATTGAAATTTTTAATACTGAATGTACGCCATACCTGCATGTTCGTAGTCCTCAGGAGATATTGATGAGTCATTGAGGGTACAGTAAAAAATTTCTTTTGGTAGAAGTTGATTTTCTTTCAATCTCACCCTTGAGTCCAGGTATTCATAGGGGAGAACACCTTTCTTCGTGAGAAGTTTAAGTTTATCACTCTCGATTGCAGAAAACATTCCATTCACAATATTATACTGAGTGAGATACGATGCTAACTTTTCCAAGGAAGATGCCATGAATCTGAATGAGTATATTAATCTGAATGTTTTCTGTGTTCCCTGAATATATTTTGTAAAAAAGATGTACTCTTCCTTATTCAAAGCAAGAACTTTTACTTTACTTTCAAACTGTGTAGCAATGTCAGGGATGATGAAGTGAGCATCGTCCTCACTCAAGTTGTGGAAAACAACAGGTATGGTGTTGGTGTCTTGATAAGCTAGATTGCAGTGTTCATGTGCGGGACCACGATATTTTCCAGTCAGATGACAGAGATCACGAACCTTCTTCATCGGTAGATGTAGGGCCTTTTGACAGATGTGACAAGACGTTGCTTCAGTGAAAGCTCCTTGTTTCTCGGATGTCAGTTACTGCATCGGTACTGGAGATGACAGTATCTCCTCACAATTAATTGCAATTAGGAGCAGCTCCAGAGCAAACGAGTTTGCTGGTTCCGCACCTCAAGGGCAACCGTTGTTAAATGATAGTACATAATTGAAACTCCACTTGAATAAGTATCCGTTGTCAAAAACTTCATGGTTTTGGAAAACTTTAGTATTCCATCCTTTTTGTTGAACGTCTTCGACTGGCTTAAATAACGACTCAGAGTGTGCGTGGATGATGAAAGGCATCGATCACAAATAAATTTTTAAAAAAATTTCATCAGAGAGTTTCCTGCTAACTATTCTAGAAAGATCCTTCATCAACACATAATGGAAGTTGAGAGACAGAGGTCTGCTGTCCTGTTCATTCTCTTCTTTATTACTACTGTCCTCGTTAGCATCCTCTTTTTCGGCTTGCAGAAAGTTCACTTGATGATCTCTTTTTTCTGAAGCAAGTTGGAGAAGAACGACAAAGAACTTTTGCTTCTTGTTGATCAGGCTTTATGCATGAAACGCGATGCCATTTTATTTTTGAATTTTGGAACATCTTTTAATCCAAGTGGAAACTTCATGTCGGAAAAGTTTCATTCATCCTTCTACTGTTGGTAGCTAGGAACTATTACTTTTTATCTAATAAAAAAGTAAAAGAACTCGTTTTTTCAATATTTTTCTTTGACTGTATAATACGTCAAAATGAAAATGATGAATATACCATAGAGAAGTATAAATCCAACCAAGGAAAAGCATTAAGAAGTCTCAGTTTTCAACTGAATTTAACTCTGAAAACTTGCTACAAAGTTCGTTAGATTATCAGGAGTTCAAAACTTAGAAAATTTTCTTTCAACTTTAAGTCAAAATGTTTCAACTGCTGTCACTTCTTTTATTGTTATCAGCTCATAGCTAAATTTAGTAACTTTGAAAAGTATCAATTCTTCAATCCAATTTTCATTTTTATCCGATTTTTCATTTTTCTCACATTTATTGTGCTTCTTCAGCATAGTTTTTCATCCCTTGAAGGCCAGAATTTCAGTAGCAGAGTCTTTTTATCATTTTTAAAGTTACAAAATTCAATTGAGGTCTATGAAAACAGTTTCATCTCGTTGTTTTTTTTGTTAAATAATTGGAACCAAGTAACTGAATATACATGAATCCTTCTAACTTCCACAATTTTCATCTTGTTGGAGCAAATTTTTATTTATTTGGATGGAAGAATTCTTATCTATTCTTGAATTCACTTTCAAATAGACAAGATAATTAAAATTTTGGCTATCAGTAATCCTAACATTTGCATAGTTACATTTTGGAACGTTTCAAAAGTAGGGTTATTTGAATGCTAATTATCCATTCCCGAATTTTTTAAAAGAATAAAAGATTTTACCCTCAATTCTAAGCAAGTATACCACAAAAATGCCTAATAATACAAATGGAACTCAATTTGGCGGAGATGTCAGTCGTACACTTAGCGAAGCCTTGATGACATCTAAGGTAGAATGTTTTGCCGTCCAACAAGAGGTTGTAAAAATCCCCAGCTATGATGGAATAAATATGCCCGCTGGAGATTTTATTCAAGATATTATGAATGGGGAATCATTCGTGCCAGCTAATTGTGAAAAACAAGATCTTGAAACCGCTTTAGCCCGATCAAAAGGTGCGGACGAAGACAGTATTCATGGAGAAGATTTCACAACCATAAATGATTGAACAAAGCACCTGAAACAGCGCTTTGCTCTCCGTAAAACTTATCCATGGTATTTGCATGAAATTTCTACCATTTAGATGAATCATGAAGAACACGTCAGTGAATTATTTGATCGAGTAATTTTTCTAAAATCAGGAGCTCAAGTGGCCCTTGAAGATATATTCCAGAATGCAAAAAATTATTACCTCCACTTAATGACTGTGTCCTTAAAGCTTTCAAACGTGATCTACCTGACAGTATATCAGGTTTGATAGAAGCGCGCATTTCCGTGAGTTCAGACGCAGCTTTGAAAGTCTCGCTCGAGTTCGTAGCACGACAACAGTTGAACCCTACATTTCCTACAAACTATTATCGAGAATCAAAATGTCCTCAACCCAGTTATTCAGGATCATGAGACTGTAGTCCTAGTCCTCACGTTCGTTTTGCAACGACCCCAGATCCGTATAAGACTTCTGACTCAAAACAGAATAAGACATGAATAATAAAGCGTCCCTATCCACCTGGATCTTCTAATTATCAAAGTAACTACATTCCTCCGTATCAATATCCTTATATGCCACATAATTCTTGTCCTTATTGTCCAAATGCTCCTATGCAATATAATGGTAATCCTCATCGTAATTACTCGCGCAGAGGAGTAGATAGTCCTCCTCGTTCTTAATCTCCGAGTCCACCAAATACGAAAGCTTTAAACTACAACCCCGCTCGTCGTTCCGACGCAGCGACGGGTGAGGCGAAGGAAGAACGTCAGACAAGCGTAAGGATCCTTATGAAGTGAGAAAAGTCTTCCACACCAAACTCAGTCAAGAATCCCCAGTAATAGACCTTCTATCTTCCAATTTTTTGGAAGCAAATGCCTCATTTGTAATTGACACAGGAGCCGATATTAATATAATAAAGGTAAGCTCTTTAAATGAAGAGTTATTAATCACCGAAAAAGAATCCATAGAAATTGCGGGGATCACGCAGGTTAGAATCTCTACTATCGGCACTTTAAACCTGGCCCTAGAAAAACCTACGGTAGTTTTTCATGTATTTTCGCTGGATTCTCCTTTTAATACGGATGTAATTCTAGGTCGAGAATACCTCCGGCAAGAAAGAGTCGAAAATCGTTTTGGCGTAACACCATAGTAACACATTCAACCCCCACATGACCCATCCCTTTTATTGATAGAGAATCAAAGATTGCCAAAGATCAAATACTTGATTACAAAGGGACAGGGCTAGAAAAAATTCGTATAAAGGCAAGATTGCGACAGGTAATTCCAGTCGACGTTCTCAACAATGAAGCGGAGGTAGGCTATTTGCCTCTAATAAAATCGCAATGAGGATTATTAATGGAAGAAGCCGTGGTGTCAAATTCCAAAAGGGTTTGTCATATTTATGCAATGAACACCACTGAAGAGGACGTCGATGTAGAAATCGACCCGCAGGAACTCATTCCTTTTGACTATTATCAACTACCAGGAGATGAAATAGACGAATATTCTACCGATGAGAACTCTTTACTCCCGGAAGATAGAGGGTAAGCAATCCTAGAGATTTTAGGATTAGATTACTTAGAGCAAGGAGAAAAGGATCATGTGACCGAATTAGTTCGAGAGTATCTGAAAGTTTTCCATTTAACTGGAGAACAATTGACTCCCACGCACCTAGTTCATCACAAAATACTCACTAATGATAACGTCCCATTTAAGATTCGTCCTTTTCGATTTTCTCCTACTCAAAAGGAGAAAGCGAAAACTATTATCGCAAGAATGTTAACAGAGGGTGCAATTGGGCATTCAAAATCACCCTAAAGCTCTCCCATGTAAATAATTCCCAAATAGATGGACCACACTGGAGGGAGGAAATACAGGGTAGTAACGAAAAAACCATTGGCGATGCTTACACATTTCCAAATATTACCGAAATTTTGGGTCATTTGGGAAAAGCTCAGTATTTCTCATTTTTCGACTTAGCCAGCGGATTTCATTAAATTAATTCAAATCCTGCTGATAGACCTCAAACTGCATTTTCCTTTTGAAACAGACATTATGAGCACATTAGAATACCGATGGGTTTAAAGAGCTCTCTGGCAACTTTTCAGCGATTAATGTATCAAGTACTTTTAGGATTACGAGGTGTCGAATTATTCGTTTATCTCGAATACATAGTAATCTATGCAGAAACCTTGGGAAAATTCGGAAAAGAAGGTAAAATGCCTTCTTAACCGGTTAGAAGAGGTGAATCTCTCAATGAGACCAGAGAAAAGTGAATTCCTGTTTAAGGAAATTGCTTACTTGGGTCATATAACTAGAAGTGAAGGAGTGAAACCCGACCCTGAAAAAACTGATGCTGTGCAAAAATTTCCCACACCCAGAAACCCTAGAAATATAAAACAATTTATAGGTTTCTTCGGATATTACAAAAGATTTATTGTAGATATCGCAGCGGAAACGAAGCCTCTAACCAACCTCCTGAAGAAAGAAGTACCTCTTATTTGGGATCCAGCAGAAGAAGAAAGTTTCCAAAATTTGAGACAAGCCTTATGCGAAAGTCCCATTCTGCAACATCCAGACTTTCAACAACCTTTCACCATAACTACTGATGTGTCGGGCTATACAGTTGGTGCTGTATTAAGCCAATCTTCCTATATCATATTATTCTCGGGCACTGAAAAGCGCTGAATGCAACTACTGAACTATTAAAAAGAATGTCTCGCGGTTTCACACGCAGTTCATTAATATGGAAAAGTATTCACCCTAGGAAGTAATCATGAACCAGAAGACCAGAAGAGGGAGACTGCCAGATTACTGCAAGTACAAAAACGCTAGACAAAACAAGGTATAGAAAAACAAGCTAAACCTTCAACCAAATCTTCAATCCGACCACCTGCAATACCTAGTTAAGATATACACCTAGCAGCCTTTCCATCTCGCGGAATACCCAAGCGTGCTCCACCTAACGCCGCAGAACATTTTCAGGAACGTTTCGAAGAAGATATCACTCAAGCAGGGCGAGAACAAGAAAAACTCATAGAAGAAACACATACAGGGGCCATCATAACAGTGAGCCCACCATAAAGCGATAGTGATGACAGTTCGTCAGAAGAAGAGGAGCGCGAATAAACAATTGAAGAAGAAAATGAACGTAGCAGTTCAAAATTAACTAGAGAAGATTTGAAAAATTCATTTTCATAATTTAATGAATTTTTGGAGACACATAAAGAATGAAAAAAAGAAGAAGAAACTGAAGAAGACATAAAAACTTAAGGGGCATTATTGCAGTTTCAGAAGGAGAAAGTGATCCAGAAATGTTTCACGCAATTGAGAAACTTGAACCAGATAGTGAAAGTGAATTCGCTCGAAGAATAGACTCAGTAATAAATTGGGCTGACAACGTATTAAAGAAACATGAAGCTAAAGAAGTTAGTAACAAAGAATCTAGTGAAGAAAGTAATTACGCGGACTCACAA
>JAUMHM010084591.1:0-12270 GCA_032362435.1 Melikaiella ostensackeni
AAGCGAATGAAGGAAGTACGGACCATGCGAACTGACGAAATTATGCGCTTGCGTGGCACCGCCCGCATTGTTGGTGCATTACTGTACGAGTATGCTGGCTTTAGAGAGCCGCTCTCTGCACGTGTTGCTGCCCTGATCCTCGAACGAAATTCTCGGAACAACATATTGCGAACTGACTTACAAGAAACTTTCAGTGTAGTTTTCAACAGGTTTTGAGGTGAGAAATCTGACGTATTTCTGCTGTGCGCTTCTTTTCATAAACCACTTTTTGAGCGGAGTACTTCCTCTACTTTAGTCCCTCAGCGAATCAAATCGCTGACGTCATGCAATTTTATAGCTATTTTACCAATAAGAAACTACGTCGTATGGCCCCACCTGCTAGATATAAGTCGCAAAATGAGACATTCGATTATTGACATTTTTAAAAATGGAAATGTCAAAACAAGTCCGAAGTCCATTTTACATTCAGTTTGAACGGTGCCAAAACTAATTGTTGATACTGAAATTAGTCCTATCACTCATGTTTTAAATAAACAATTTACTTTAGAGACGCAATTTTCTTTGTACTGCGTGGAAGTTCAGCTAACATCACCTCACGTCAGGATAGAGAGAGAGAGAGTATTGCATCATGTGTAGCAATCTTGTGTTATACGCAGCTTGCATTTTTAAGAAATATATTCATATAATTTATGCCTTGTAACACAAAGTTTTTGATACATGAAACTTGTTTCTGAATTTTTGCATTCGAAAAGCCATTCAAAAGTTTGAATTTGAACTTGGGATCATGTTTGAGGAATAACAACAAATTTTAATTCTACGGCCTCTTGCCCCGCTCTCCGGAGGTCGCTGGTATACATTTTTGATTTATAAGCGGGCCACACCGTCACACCTCCTCCCTTGTTTCAAAAGATGTTTCATATTCATGTATAGATGCATCTTTTATCAATTTGTTCAACAAGCTAATATTCAAAACGTAAATTCTTATTCTTGTTGAATTCACTCAACAAAAAAATCTTATCAGATAAGTTGTGTCTTATTTCTCAAGTACCTTATAATCCAATGAGTAAGATTTTTTCCTTGTGTCTTTTGTAGCTCCTTGTTTCCTTTTCAGACTGTCAACCATTGCCCTAACTTCTGAATGGAAATTTCAGTGAGTAATTCATTTTTTTTTTTTTTTCATTTTCTGAAATATACAAAAATAGTCTAATATTTAAGAGAAAGTTTTACCTCATTTTAATTCAGTAGGAAGGAACAAAAATTCACTTATGCCATTTTTGGCGAACAGAATTCCTCATTACCAGTTATGAGAGTTTTGCCTCTTGATTTTTTGAAGTGTTCCGATTCTTATTTCCTGATTTTTGAAAAAATAGTGTAATATTATCTAATATATAAAATAATAATCAAAATATTCAAAAACGTAATCCTAGCAAGCATGTTCTCTTTATTTTCTCCTTTAGAGTTTTTCTTACAATTTTTAGTATTTAATTTTACGCTTTTTAATCTTGAATGGAGTAAGACACTAATTATAAGTTATCTAAATTGACGACTTCGATTTTATTTGTACTTTCGTCATATGTAAACTAGGATGGATCCGTAAAAAAACTGGTGAGAATATTAGCTTCTCTACCAAATACTAAGGAGTGAGGTGTAAAGCCAGTAGCTTTATGCACCTAAGAATTATAAGAGAAAATGGCATACCGAAGACAATCCTCTCAGTTTTGAGCATTTCCAAACTGCCTCAGGTATTCGACAAGGGTCTGATGGCTTCTCTCCAAAGAGCCCAAGGATTGTGGATGATAAGCTGTGGATTGGATTTTTTCAATGCTGAAAATTTCGCAGAAGGTTTGTATAACTTTTCTAGTATAATTTTGCCCTGATCTGTAAGAATTACCTTCATGAATCCATATTGGAAATAAATTGTTCGGCAATGACTTGAGCAATTGTAATGGAATTGGTTTCTGCTTATGGAATCGCATAAGCATACTTCGTAAAATTACACTAAATTGTTAGAATATGATTACGACCTCTCGAAGTTGTGGGAAGAGGTCCTACCATGTCTATTTGAATTTTGTCAAATGGTTTTTTTGGTGTATCCGTGATAATCATAGGTTGCCAAGGTCGAGTTCGAATTATTTTGTTGCGCTGGCAGTTCTTGCAAAACTTGACAAACTTTTAAATGTCACCCTTCATACCAAACAAAAAAAATATGGTCTAATTTGTCAATATGTCTTTGAGACTCCTTGGTGACCTCCGACTGTAGACTCATGGGCTTCCTGTTATATTTTCTGCCTTTCTCCAGCAGACGGAAATTTGAATTCTTCTGGGCAGGCCTTTATTACTAACCAGGCTCCATGAAAATGTTGTCAAAATATCTTCTCAATAGATGACCAAGATATTTCATCTAAATTGTTTTCCGTCTTAGAAACTTTCACCGTCGGAACTTCAAGAGGTTCCATTGCTTTTCGAAGAGACTGTAAAGCCATAGAAACCACATTTAGGTAAGCCTTATCTTTGCATCGAGCCTTCACGATTTTCGGACCCCCGGACGCGAACTCAGTGGTGGGACCTTGACGTATATGATCCAGGCTCTCACATAGTTTTTTGAAACAGACCTGAAACACCTCAGGGATTGTCTTTTTGTCTAACACAGACATCGTACCCTTGTTTGGGATTTCCTGCTCGTCTTATGCAGAAATCGTACCCAATTTCGGGATTTCCCGCTTGCCAAACGCAGACATCGTACCCGAATCGTGCATCTGAGATCCCACTCGCTTAATGTGGGAGAGTCGTAGGCAGATTCGAGGTCTAAATCGTCACTTGTTTCGTCTTTAGAACAATCTGTATACTCCTCGTATAGATCTTCTTCGTCTTGAGCCTGTGAGATCCCTTCGATGAAAAACGCATGTCTTGTCTGCCCTTCGGGACCGACAGCTTCATCTTCCTAGGCAGAAGATATACCGGAGAGTCCCTGGTCGTGCACTACCTTGGACCCACCAGCCAACTGCAACTCAGTAGACATACAATACCGCTAATGTTTTCGCAAGGATTTCGAGATAATGCGTCGGCATTGGTATTCTCTTTCTGGGCTTGAATACAATCTAATAGATGTATTTTCTCAATGATATTCGCCATAGACTGGGTCCGTTAGACCATGCAGCCAGATCAAAGGTCGATGATCTGTCACTAACGTGAACTGACGACCGTACAAATATGGTCGGAAATGTTTTACATTGAAAACAATAGCCAATAGCTCTTTTTCTGTTGTGAAATTCAATTCGGACTCATGGAGAGTGCGAGATGCGTATGCTATGGGCAAATCTTGACCTATAGGACAATGACTAAGGACTCCGCATAACGCCTAATGAGACGCATCTGTAGTGAGAACAAACGGTATCGAGAAATTAGGATATTGTAGTACAGGCTCTGGGCAAATCCACACACGATAATTTTCAAAGGCCTCCTGCTAAGGAGGACCCTAACTGAAAAGAACCTTATGCTTTAATATGGCAGTTAAAGGCTTCGCCAACTTTGCGAAATCAGATATAAACTTTCGATAATACCCTATCAGTCCTAAAAATTGCTTTATATTTTTCTTTTAATCGCTCTAGTAGGACCCTTAATTTTCTGGTATGTTCAGCTAAGGACGAGGCATAAATGACTATGTCGTCCATATAGACGATGAGCTCTGTACCTTGAAGACCTGTTAAAACCTGGTCCATCATCCGCTGAAACTTGGCGGGTGCATTTTTAAGTCCGAATGGCATTCTATTGTACACGTAATGGCCATATGGGGTCAAAAAGTGGTTTTGGCCTTTGACTCTGGATCCATTGGGATCTGATGAAATACCACAGCCAAGTCTAAAACCGAAAAATACTGAGCTCCGCCAAGCTGATCTTATATGTCTGTAATGTTTGGAAATGGATAAGCGTCTTGAATAGTTCGCTCATTCAGGGCACGGTAATCGATGACCATTCCCCATTGCTTCGTACCTTGTGCATCATTGGGTTTAGGTACAACTAATGCAAGAGAATTGTGAGGGGAACTAGAATTTCGATGAATTGCATCCTGAAGTAATTTTTGAGTCTCACTTCGAATTACCTCTTTGCGAATAGGAAGGTTCCAATATTGTTTTACATTAACAGGCTGCTCGCTTGTAGTACAGATTTCGTGGCTTAACGTATTTGTCTTTCCCAACTTATCTCTAGGTAGGAAAAACTGATGAGGGAACTCATTGAATACTCCCAACAGGCTACTTCCTTCTTTGTCATTCAAATCACGAGGGTCGGAGTTTTCTTTTAGTTTTGTGAATCTAATTGCTTTGGATTTTTGTTCGTCTTCAGGATTTTCTGACACCACTGAGTCCTGAGTTGGAGGAGAATGTACTTCACATTTCTCCAGCTCAAGAAGTGGTATGGTTAAACCTACATCTTTGTCTGACGAATTTATTTCAAAAATGCTAACCGAATTCGCGATATTTGATACCAAAGCCTCGCTAGCAAATATGTCGGGTCTGCATTGAATTCTCCTATTGTATCCCTCTTTTGAGTTTGTAGCTTTTATAGGTGATGTTGCCAATCCTTTGCTTCGAGCTCTTAACCTTATATTTGTGTGTGTAATGAATGGGATACCTTCATCCCCCAAATGCATAATAATCTTTCACAAAGTTCAATATTGCCCCATGCTGCTTCAGAAAGGAAACACCTAGGAGCCCATCATGTTGAATAGGAAAATCTTTAGATACCACTTGAAGAGGTGTAATAATCCCTTTTACGAAAATCTTTACTTCTTCCTCCGTTGAAATCATATCGGGGCCGATCCCTACAAGATTGTGAATTAGTTTTCAATTTACGCTCACTCGCCGGTTTGAAGCGCTTATTTTTATCTAATTCACAGTTGAACCAGTATAAATCGAAGTTTGAATCGCACCGTCTTTGAGGGAAAATTTGTTGAAATTTACCATCGGGACTGGTTCTTCCGAAGTGTGAAGCTTCAAAATTATTCTTTGGGGGGTGCCTCCTAATTTAGGTTCGCAACTTCCTTCTTTTGTTGGACCTTTTGCTCGGTCAAAAGTGGGGAAATGACTTAGTCCCTGTTTAGCTCGGAATACTTCGAATTCGTGTCTTTTCCTCAATTTGAAAATATTATAATCATGATCGGGTCTCTCGCAATAAGAATATTTTCTGCTTTCTCTATCTTTTACATTTTACTTCTGAGTATTTTCAGAACAGCCTCGCTGAAAGTGTCCGTATTCTTGACATTTGTAACATTGAATAGAATCTAAGTTACGCTTAGACTTAGAATTCTCTCAAGCTTGCATATGAGCTATACGTCTATACACATTTTGACTTGATTTAATTTTTGAGACTTATCGTGACGAAGTAGAAGGGACCGCATCAGAATCAGCAGGCATATGCACCCTTCTCCAGGTCTTAACCTTTTGTTCAGGTTTAATAGCTAGTACGATCGCGTCATCTAAAGAATATATTTGTTTGTCCGGAATATTCCTATAGAGATTAATATCCAATCCACGTGAAAAATTACCAACAACAGATTCTTTGTATGCCTCGCTTCAACCGATCCCCTTTTTCACCTGAGTGTTTTCTGAAACTTGAGTAGTGAGCTTGTTCAAAACTGGATTAACACGCACCCCATATTCTTGAATAGTCTCTTTTAGACTTTATTTAATATTAGCCACAGTTTGTAATAACTGGCCAACATCTTTTTCTTGACAATAAATGCGTTGAAGGGTTTTCAAAATATCATTTCACTCTAAGTCACTTTTGTCTTGGATATGATTTCGCGCTTCACCAGTGATTTTTGTAAGAATCAACATTGTTAAATAAGACATGTCGGAATAATCAGCCATGTCAATTGCGGTTTTGCCATGCTTAAGGAACAACTTTATAGACATGTTTTTCCCCGTGAATTCTGGAATAATATCTCTAACGATTCGGAAAATTTTTTCTGGACCTGAAATTTTATTTGACATTGAAATAGATCCAGATGGAGAGGCAATAAAAACATGACTTCTCTGCATTTGCAAATCACCCTTAACCCCGTCATTCCGATCAGAACTCGTAGAGATCACTTTTTCGTTTCTATTTAGATTTCCTGATAATTCTCAATTCGCAGGTCCATCGTGACAATTTACGTTACCTAATCTAGCTTTCTCGGGAGGTGACACTTCGTCAAATTCTCGCACGTTTTTTGTTGAACGTCGTTTTCTACTTACAGGAGACATTTTGTTAATAAGTTTATAAAAACTTACAATTTTGTTCTGGTTCAGGCCACTCAAGTATTGATCCAAAAATATATACCATTCAGAGCGCACAGCTAGGAAAAAAAGGAATCTATTTAATAGTCACTCTCGCCACAGACACCATGGTTCTACAGAAGTCTGGTCCAACGAAGTCTGAAGCTCCTTGAGTTCGATGAAGTCCTCCTTGATCCTATAGAGACCCTCCACTCCTTTTTAGGACCAACGTTGCTGTAACCCTCTTCCGTTCTGGGCCAGTAGCCTCGTTCTAATTGTTTTCCTTGTTGAATTGAGATTTTGTTATTTTGTGTACAAAATCCTTGAAGCTCGCAGTTGATAGAAGGAATTAATTCGTGGTATCTTTCTGAACCGACTACGACCTCGGTGCAATTAGCAACACCCTAGCTACCGGTAGTAATACCACACAAAACCCTGATAGAAGGTCGCGGATTTTCTTTTTGAATACATTGAACCCCAATTATATGTGAGCACTCTCAAAGTTTATTTTATTTGCAGACAGCTGATGAGCACGTTCTCTGGTTCACCGAGTGTTATCAATATGTGTCTTAGGTCGGAAATTTTCAGTTGTTTATGTATATTGTTTATCTATATCCTTTCACTTCACTTCACAAAGAGTTTTCATATCCAAACTATTACCGCTCCACTCTGTCGATAATTTAGTCTCGAGCGATAATTCAAATCCGCGCACCACGAAGCACTAGTACAACAGTCAGTGTTTAGTGAGACGTACGACCTCGATCTTGAAGTGTCAATGACCTCTTTCTCGCGGTGCAACATTCCAGATTCTGACACCAATGTTACATCTCAGTCGCTGCAGTAGAATTTCCTTCTGCTGTAACCCAGCACTGATTTGTTGGAAGCAGGTTCGTATGCTGCCGTTGAGTGGTGGAAACCACTGCCGTAGAACTAGGTTGAATTTTAAATGAGGACACTATTGTTTATGCTCACAAATCAATCAGATTTATTTGTTGATGTTCTTGTTTAGCTGTTAAGTCTATAATTTGAAGTGTTAATTAATGCACACAAGCGCACTAATTTACCGTGAAACACGCTGCGTTACAAGTTTGTATTAATTTCGAGTCTTCGGTTAAATTTGAATCCCCTACTCTAGTCCCTCAGACAATCAAATCGCTGACGTCATGGGATTTTATGGCTATTTTACCAATTAGAAACTAGGTAGTATGGCTCCGCCTAATAGGAAGAAGTAGCAAAATGAGTTATTCGTTGATTGACATTTCTAAACAAGTTTGGTCCAAAGTTTAATTTGTGACCAGATGTTTACAATACGCTTTCTTGTCGGAAGTTACTCTAAAGCACGTTTTGATACTAAAATTAGCTCAATGACTCATGTTTTGAATGAAAAATTTACTGTAGAGATGCAATTTCCTTTGAACTGAGCAGAAGTTTCAGCTACCATAACCTCACTTCAGGATAAAGAGAGACTATTGCATCATGTATAGCAACCTTGTGTGATACGCAGCTTGCCTTTTTAATAAATATATTCACATAATTTATGTCTTGTAACATAAAGTCTCCAATACTTGAAACTTGATTCTGTATTTTTGCGTTCGAAAAGCCATTCAAAAGTTTGAATTCGAAATTGTAATCATTCATGAGAAATAATACTACATTTTGAATCTAGAGCCTCTTGCCGCGCTCTCCAGATTTCGCTGGTAAACACTTTTAATTTGTAACCAGGCCACGTCATAACATCTCCCCTTCCCCTTTTACACACCTTATCTTATGAGTGCCGAATGCTAGTCGTGGCAGCATGGGGTGCTTTTGGGAAAAAAAGGCTTCGAACCATACGTGAAGGACATCTACTGTTCTACAGGTAACAAACTTTAACAATTCTATTCAATATGAAACGTAATGAAAGGATACCTAAATTAAGTTTCCTTTATAATTCAGAAATTCCTTACTCCTCCACTGAATAACGAGTACTTGAACATCCATATGGATGCTAATTCTATTTAACTGCTAATTAACACCCTTTCCAGAATCAAATTTATCATCATTAATTGAATGAAATAAACCATAAAGAGCCCTAATTCAATTTCAATTTCTAGGTATTTATTGGAGAAAAAAAAACTTATTAGGGACTATACTAGAGGTTATATTGTAGTAGAATATTTCAAACAGAAAATATTCTGAAAGAAAAAGAAGGAAAAGAAAGAAATACATGTAAAGACAGCTAAATTGAGTTTCCTTTATGATTTAAAATTTCCTTACTCCTGATAAGGACTGTACTACAGGTTACATTGTAGTAGAGTAATTTGAACGAATGATATTTTTTAAGAAAAAAAAGGAAACAAAGATAAACACTATCCTACATTATAACCCAACTAGCTATCGACTAAGAAGGGCAACTTTTCTATCTTAAACAAAGGACCGGCACCCTGCCTTTTGCGTGCCTGCATTAGGTTAGCCCCATTTTTAAATCCATGCCATTCCTTGCAGATCTTCAACATGCATTCGCCGCAGTCTTCCACAGGGCTCCTGAACTCCTGGCCTTCAAGTTTTGACATAAGTGGCTGCACTCCATCGCCTTCAGACACATTTCACAGACATGGTCCCCATTATATAGATGGGATAGTTTATGTGCGAGGCGGCCGACGCCCGGCACACGAGGGCACTTCCTAAGTACCCCACCTCTTCGGCTAAGAGGGTGTCCCCCTTCTTCTTGACAACATGAACATAGCGACAAACATCCAGGTAAGGAATCAATTCTGTAAAGAAAAACGACTAGCCCCCTTGTATTCTATGGGCCGGATGTTTTCTCAAGGTCTTGCTGTTCTAATAATAAAACCTGGTAGTCCAGGTGTGAAAAATATATCTTCCTTGGGGAAGTTTGGTTGTGAACTTAAATTAAAGATACCCGAGGAAGATGTATTTTTCACATCTGGACTGCCAGGATTAATTCAAAGAGCGACGAAACATTTGAAAAACCATCAAAGTACCTTCAAATCCAATACTTAACTCAACTTTCCCGAGAAAGATGTATTTCCAACACCTGGACTACCAAGTTTAATTATTTCAACAACTGGACGTTGCCACATTCCAAACCAATTTCGTCTTGTTTTTTTTCGCGAAGTTTCGATAAGAGCAAGCCCTCAAAGATTTTACAGTACAATGCATGGTTGCACGTAGCACTCAAAACTCTACTAGGTTGATGAAATATTACTATATTTCTTTCAAATCAAAAAAAAATCAAGAGATTGTTTTTAGGAATTTTTATAAATATGTAACAATCATTAGTTGATTCTATTACGCAATAATAGTTACATTATTCAAATTTCTCTATGTAATTCTAAAATAACTTTTCACTTTATTTTAAAATATGCCAAAAATTTCGAAAAAATTGACACAATGGCAGCTATTCTTCTAAATATAGTAAAATTTAATTTTCTCAAAAAGGTGAGCTCTTTTTGCCATTTTTCTAATTGGTACTATTACAAAGAATATATGCTGTCAGGGATGAACTTGTGTCTCCGTTTTCGGAAAGAGAAATTTTGTGTCACTGAGACTAGGAATTGAACTTAAAAGAACGGAAACAATGTCAACTGTAAAATTTTTCCATCGAAATTTATGAAAAAAAATATTCCAAGAAGTGTATTTTCTTAAAGCATTTTATATACAAATTATGTAAAAAGGTTTAAACAAAAATTTACTCATTTTAAATTTTGAATTTAAAATGTTTTTAAATTTCGTTAATTGCAGAATTTCGACAATTCAACATTCCCGAATTTACCTAGTTTCATTAAATTTTGCTTTCGGAATATTTCAATCTCTTCAATAAACATTTTCGTTAATTTTATTTATTACAGTAATTTCAATTTTCGGAAATTTTTATTTTCAGCAAACTCTACATTTTTTTCGTGAAATTGGGACGTCACGTTTAAAATCCCATAAAATTCACAAAAGTACCCTAAAATTCTATAAAAGTATTATAAGATTTGATGGAACTTACTTGTAATCGGAGAGCTCCTGCAAACTGCTATCAAATATTGAAAAATTTCGTTGAATTTCAGGAGAAAATACAAATTTACAAATTATATTAGGAGTAAGAATAAAAAAGGTAATAAATCGATTCAAGTTCTTTTCTCAATATTTGAAGATATATTGTATGTATGTTTATATGTACATGGTGTTTTTTTTATGTTGAGACATCGAAATATCTTAAGAAATACGCATCTTACAAAAAAAAAATGTCTTTTTTTACCCCATCGCCGCCCTCTGAGTGCGGGAGGAGGGGTAACTCTATAATTTCAAATGAAGATCTATATTTCACATTGCAGATTCAGATTTTCCATTAAAAAATACGTGAAAATCGTAAGTTCACCCTCGGTGAACAACCCTCGGTTGCGCCTATGTCTGCGCTACTTCAACCCGTAAATGCATCGTCATCTGGCTTGGATCGAAAAAAAAATTTCGAACAAAACTGACGTATTTTTTATTGGAGAATCTGAATCTGCGATAAAAAATATAGGTTCCCACCCGAAACTTTCCAATCCACCCCCCTTCCTGCCCCCAGGGGGTGACGTAGGGGGTGAATTTTTGCGTGTTTGCTTTTCCCCTTGAAAATAAATAGTTTTTTACAGATATTCCTTTCGTTAGATGCGTATTTCTTGAGATATTTTGATGTCTGAAGATAAAAACACCCTGTATAGCAAGGTGGGTTGAAAAATTTACTTTTTTGAAATTCAAAAATCCACAAGGCCTAGAACTTTGTCTATGCTGCAAGTAGTTCATGCTTAAATTTTCGGTCTGTATTATTGCCAATATAAACTGAATGGTGCAAGCATATAATTAAATTTGAAAGACTACATTATTTCACTGAAGCTGACCTAAAAACATAAAATCACACATTTTCGGCCAAATGTAACACTTAAAATGAGACTAAAATACTTTTAAAAAACTTTATTTTTCACTGAAATGGGAATAAAAATGTGTCCACTGTCTTCTAGAAAAATGAAAATTGAAAGATTCGTCAGCTTTTGTCTCCCTTTTTCGGTCTTTTTCCTTCTCGGACAAATTTCTGTAAAAAAGATGTGTACTAGACAGTACTAAGACTATATTTTGATATATCTTATTTAATTAAAATAGTGAAATTAATACAAAGCCGCAATTTGGAACTTATTTTATTATTTTGATTAATCAGTATATATGAAAATATAGTCCTACTATTGCATTGTACACACCTTCATGGCAGAAAGATGTAGGAGTAGTACAAAGTAGGAAAAAGAGGAAAAAGCTAATAAATCTTTCATTTTTCTAAAAAATATGTGTACATATTCTCGATCATAAGTCAAGGAAAAACGGAGCTTTTTCATGTCTTTTGGTCTCAATTTGAAGGATACATTTTTTCGAAAAATGTGTACTTTCATCATGTTTGTAATACTATTTTCATGGATTCTGAGGGATGTTTAAAATGAAGAAAAACGTCAATTTTACACATTTTTGTCAGGATAAACTACTTGTAGCATACAGGAACTTTTAGGGACCGTGGACTTGGGAAATTAAAAAAATTCAATAAATTAGATTTATAACTTCGTGTTTACCAATAAAATCAGAAGACAATTTCACACATGATTCTCATATTTTCAATGATAATAAGAAAAATGTCAAGTTGTGTAACATTATATATTATAAGAGAAGCACTGATCGATATTTATTATTATTATTATTCTTAACTTTGTCTCGGAAACCCCGGTGCGTCATCATCAGCCACGGACTAAGTCAAGTGTCTGATGAGTCAAAGATATTAAAAATTTAATTACTAATTACGAAGTTTGAAATGTATTGCAGAGATGTTGTAGTAGGTGCACACTTAGGCGTATGATGTAGTTTGCAGATTTTTCTTTACCGCTGTTGTTCTTATGCAGCGGCTGAGAGCGTTGAAGGTGACATTAGTGACCTCTGGATGCTTTTTTAGAGCTACCACTTCCATAAGGTTTTCAGTCGCCTACTTCCTGATGATCTAGGAAGTTTC
>JAUMHM010084592.1:0-12267 GCA_032362435.1 Melikaiella ostensackeni
TATATTTTTAATATTGAACTAATCTTGAACGTAGACTATACGTGCACCTGCTAGTATTCAGTTAAGTATAGATCTTACTTATTCATAGGATACGATTACGACTCAGCCATAGATTTTCACTCTTAGAGCGAGATTCCTCAAGTGTATCCGCCTAAAAGCTTGTTGTCTTCGATCTTGTTGAGAGTCCACTGAATTATGGTCCAAGTGTACCTCTTTTAATTCAAGAAAAGGGGAACCTCTGGTACAAGTGGTCATCGTAATACAGGGGCTCATATTTTCGTTATTCTACCACGTACGCGGATACTCAATTAAGCTTTAAAGAACAAAAGTTATCCAATTTAGCTTTTCTATGTGGTTTCAGAAACATTTTTTCTGCAGCTTTACGAGAAAAATAATGATTTTTTCATAAAAAAATTATTTTACATTCATTTTCTAAGTTTAAACTTATTTTTGAGTTTTTCTTCAAGTGCGTGCGCTATTTTTTTTTACTATAATGTGTTGCGGGAAGAAGTTTTTTTCTATCTCTTGAAAATGATCTATCAGCAAAAATGGGGGGAAAGAAATTGGTCCTGTATATGGCGCTTCCTGAGCAAAACAAATTTCATTAGAATCCCCCAAACCGTCTTTGTCATTTACTCAAATAATGAGGATGTGTGCTTGAAACTTTGTTCTTGAGCCAAGTTGTTTTGAAATCCGAATGTACACATTCCATGGCCTGTTCGCTGAAAAATCTAAGGCCTTTTTCTATTTTTCGACAAAAATCAGGAACATGAAAAGAATAGCGTGAGCCTTAGGTGTAATTGAAATGTTCAAATCACAGTTACTTCGCTGAAACTCAGAAATATAGTCTAAGTATTTTGTTTCTAGAGTTGTAGAAGAACAAGAATTTAGTACGTCTGGAAAGTCCTTGAAGAATCTAACATATTTTGAACAACTAATGCTACAATTTCTACGCAGTAAATCAATTTTGTTCAAAAGCATTTTACAAGAATTACCCGCAAATGCAGGACTTCTGCCTACAAACTCGCGAGTAACATTATATTTATTACTCATCGTTTTCCGAGAAAATTATAGGAGTATCAACTTCTTTGCAGATAATTTTCAGCTCCACTATCTTGCCAAACAAAGCACTCAAAAGTTGTACGAATACTCCTATAACTTTCTCGTAAAATGGTGACACAAAAATATTGGAAATAATCCCACCGTGTACAAAAATAGATGGCGTTACATTTGCATGTAATAATCTAATGGAAATGATGATGGACTTAGCACCGTCTAGCTTACCTAGGTATTATAAATGAAAATAATACATAAAGCATTAGGAAAATCATATAAAATACATATTTTTATTTATTTTATAACCAAATAATACTATTTCACAAAAGATAAAAACATTTATAGTACTAGTACAACATCGTTTAATTTTGATGGTAATATCTCTTATTGTTAAATACTTGTGAAAACCCTATAATAAACGTCGAATTGTTGAAAAAATTGAATATTTTAGTATACTTCATTCAGTTAGTTCGAATTCTTTGAAATTTTAATATATTCGAATATATTGAAATACTAAATTTCAAGGTAAAAGATTGCGATACCTTAATTTTATTCACTGAAATGAGTGTAAAAAATCAAGACAATATGTTTTTCTGAAAAAACTCAATTTCTTTAAAAAGCGGAGTTCGCACTGTTCATAGCTTCCCCTATCTCATTTTGAAATCTCTAAACAAAAGTGAAATAATTTGCATTTAATCTTACACAATTATTTTCCACACAGTAAAGTTCTATGATATAATAAAAGTTTTTGAGCCTCAAATTAACTCAACACACCTATATTATTCACGGAAATATTCCACAGTAATACACAAGCCAAATTCATGACTTTTTAGCATATTATTTTTAAAAATTCTGAACAAATAAATTTTACACAGAAAAAATGTATATACCTGTATGATACTACTTATCCAATTCTTCAGCATTATTCTGTGTAGAGCTTTTTCTTGTGCAAAATTTTTATGTGTAGTGAATGCGTGCTTCATGTTGCGTGTCAAATGAGCTGTGTTGGGTTTTTTATGCACAATCGCTAATGCCCGTAGATCTTTTTATTACATAATGCTCTTGGTACAAAAATTTGATCACTTTTATTAAATAGAACAAATCTTGAATGTTCAGAATGTAAACATTTATTGAACCTATTTTCCAGATACAATAATACACTTCTCACAATCACGATAATTGCTATAAATGATTTTTAAATTTCAATTTCACATAGGCTTTAAATAGACGTTGTTCCTACCCAAACTAAACTATGACTTACAGAAAAATGAGCACTGTTTTGTATTATTATAAGTGATTAGACAGATCTGTGGGCTAAAGTAGTGATCATTATTTATTTTCATTTGGAATCAACGTGGAAAATCGATTTTCATAACTCTACGAAAATCGTTGCAACGCTAAGATGGAATTAACAGTTTGAGTCGGCATTTCTTATAGATTGAATAATTGTTTTCGAGTTTTAACCTGAAATAGCAACTCCGCATGATAGAAGCAAAAACTTGTGTGGCAGTAGACTTTGAAAAGACGTTTGAAATCCTTAACTCTAAAATATTCAATCCCGTTCTTCATTATTATTTTTTTGAATTCAATGTTAGTGATGTCTGTGAATATCAAATATTTGAAAAATGTTGCTCATATTATTTAACAATTTTTAAATTCTCATTCTAAATGAAGAGGTAGCAGTTTCATGTAAAATTTGACATCGTCGGTTTTGATTAAATCTCCACGTTTTGAGACCCTTTGAGTGAAAAAAAAAAGATTTTTATGGTGGCATCTGTCCGCCTGCCTGTCTGGAGTCTGTCCGTAGTCTCTCTGTAGTTTGTCTGTAGTCTGTCTATAGTCTGCAGTATCAAGTAGGCACGATAACTTTCGAAGGACTAATCAGATTGGATTGAGCTTAAGCAGACTTTTGAGAAGCCTGTAAAGAAAGAACGAGTTCGTTAACCGGCCATTTCAACCAATGTTTCTGCTTTTATCCATCGAAAGTTCTTTTTGGAAAATTAAGAATTTTCTTTTCTGGTCAAACCATGCGAAATACAGTATCGGCCAGAATTGTCAGTCCACTGAAAAAAATCGTATTAAGAAATTGTCTCTATTTTTTTCGTGGACATTTCGGTGAGGAATAGAGGTAGAAAGATTGAAAAAAAACAGTTGGAAAGCTCATTAAATTTCGCGTAAAATGACTTCTAATGAAAATTTTTCTGATGAATATTTTCGATATATTTGAAGTATTTTGGAGATCGAGTTAACGTGTGAGATAGACCGACCAATTTTCTCATTTTTCAAGTTTCCATTATCCAAATTCAGCTGTCTGCATGCTTTGAGTGAGGTTAGAGAAAACTTTGAAATTCACATATAATATATCTTGGTATCTCCCTTCTGAAACTAGACCAAAGAACTCAAAAAATATTCAGTCGTTCTCAAGATATGATTAAATTTATGAAGTCCTGAACCTTCGGTCGAGACTTTTGCTTCTATCTATGAAAAAAAACTCAAGGCTATAATAATTTGTTAACGCTAATTTTTGACGCTCGAAATTCAATTGCAAATTTAAATTTCATTTTGATTGATAAATATAGAATAAATTATGAAATCCCTCACACATTTCAAAAATATTTACAGAATGGCTCGGACTTGTAGGTTTGAGACAAAATAAATTGAAATTTCTTGCTTTAAAATTTCAATTTGAGTTAAATTAATGGATAATAAATAATTTGTTAAATATAATTCATTGGTTTGAAATATATGATAAATGGTTTAACTTCAGAGTAAAATAAAAAATCTTTTCATAAATCTGTTGCATTATTTATAATTGTTAATATTTTTTGCAAATAATTTTGAGCGTCAAAAATTAGCGTCAACAAATTATTAGTCTTTAATTTGACTTCATTGAGAGAAACAAAAGTCTCGAATGATGGGGCCCCGTGAGGTGCCAAGCGCCTACTCGGTTCTGGTTGGGAGGCGAGAGGCCTCCGACTCGCTTGAGTGACGGCTTCCAAGTCGAACGTTCAGGACCTTTTATATTCAATCATATCTTGAGAACAACTGAATATTTTTCAAGTTTCTTGGTCTCGTTTTAAAGGGGAGATTCCAAGCTATATTAAAGGTGAATCTCAATCTTTTCTCTGACTTCACTTGGAGCATGCAGAGAGCTGAATTTGGATAATGGAAATTTTCAAAAATGAGAAAATTGGTCGGTCTTACTCACACGTTAACTCGAACTCTATTTATCAGAAAATTTTACACTAGAAGTCATTTCACGCGGAATCTAATAATCTCTCCAGCAGTCTTTTTGAAATGTCTCTAACTCTATTCATCACTAAAATATCCACAGAAAAAAGAGAGGCATGTTTTTAATACAATTTTTTTTAGTTGACTGACATTTCTGGCGGGTACTGTACGAAAAAATAATAATGAGCAAAATTTTTCACCTTAAGAATATCTACCAGTTTGACTCGAATAATTTTTGTATAAAACGGATAGTTTTTGTTTTAATCGTGATAACGCTTTTTATTACAAAATATTAAATTCCATTTTCCGGCCAGACTATGCGTCATGTGAAAGAAGTTCAGTGGAAAATATGATAATTTTGAGAAGACCTACAAAATCGTTCTCAAACCTTTTGCTGATAGAACTCACGCTCATCTTTAAAGCATCGAAAATTCTATTGTAAAATCAAGGATTCAAATTATCAGTCGAACAACCTGACATATAAAAAAAGTTTGATAAGAAAACTGTTACTTTTCAAAAGCCCTATACAATTTCTTTAATCATTCTCAGAGTGATGGAAATTGGTGTGGGAGAAACATTGATTGAGAAGAGTAAGGTAAGGTACGGAATGGTGATTGGTAGCATACCCAGAAGTAGACCGAAGAAAGAATGGTTGAAATGTGTGAATGAGACTCTAACGCGAAGAGATTTAAAGAGTCGTTGAAACATGAGAGCTTGTATAAAAAGGTGTATGGATATGAAGAAAGAAAAAAAATGTATGCAAGAAAAAAGATGTATGAAGGAAAATTGTTTATAAGAAGAAGAGTGATGCCTGAAACAAAAGATTTTGGTTGCTAATGGACCCTCGTAGAGAGCTTTGATCAGTGGATGTGGTGGGATAAAGAGTATGGATCTTCCTGTAAGTTACTGAGTCATTTTGAGAGTTTATATGTCAGTCGTGATTTATCATGGCTCTATGAAGCTCTTTACCTGGGGTGATTGCCAAAGAAATTGGTCAGAAACCCGTTTCGGAGCGGTGTTGCGGGACAAGTGTGTCGTTTGAATGAGCCTACCCCGAAAGGGATTCGGCTCAATGGTATAATAATAATAAAGTACCAAATTGTCCTCTGATATAAGTAGTGATACACGACGATACGATATTTGCAACTGCCTCACTCGCTGTTGCACGATTTTAGGTAATGTTTCAAAATTATATTATCGAGCATTCTCTTGTTAAATATCGTCTCATCTCGTCATGAGTTTGAAAAGATACCGAATGAGAACGTAGTCTGCTTTTTAGTTCAAGGAAAATATACACGTCCTTTTAGAAGATCAGAAAAATGATACATGGTTCGTTGTAGCTGGTCATGTAATACTATGGTATAGACTATTCCTTCTAATATCTTTCTCTCTCTATAGCTGATTATGGATTATCTAATTATCTTATCTATTATTCTCTAATCATATTTCCTTTTATCAATAAGTAGCGCAAATACAATCTGCTAATTAGCTTCTAATTTATACTAACCAATCGACTGATGTCATAATATTTACTTGAGAAATATACTTTTCTTTTTTTTTCTCCTTATTTTATTTTATTTTTTTTTTCAAATCTTATTTTCTCTCTTTTTTTAATTTTACATCTAATATTAAGGAGGCTCGTAGCGCTCTACTAACTAGTCGGTAGAAAATTCTATTCACGTGTCTTATTCTATCTGTTATTCGTACAGAGTCCAATAAGGTGTAGACTTTATGTTGCGTCGAGAAAATCTCTTGCTAGTCGATATTAAGAATCACGCTTTTCGCACTGTGGGACAAAACACAATCTCACGTAGTGAGAATGTCGTTGCTTACATGAATTTAGAAAGATATTTTAATTTAATCAATCCATTTCAGATCAACATTAGGTCAATTCAAGCACACTCAATTCTGTTTATTACGCCCTGTAGATGAGCTCCGCTGCTATCTTCATTCTCTCTCGTTTTACTTTTCTAGTAAGAATATTTTTGCTTACATAAATGTCAAGAAATGTCTCTATTCAATCAATTCAATTTAGAATTAGATCAAGATTAAATGAATTCAAAAATACTCAATTCTATTTATTGTGCCCTGTAGATGAGCTCTGCATCTCTCTAAATTCTCTCTCGTTCTTCTTTTCTACTAAGAATATTTTTACTTACATAAATGCCAAGAAATGTCTCTATTTAATCAATTCAATTTAGATTTAGATCAACATTAAATCAATTCAAGAATACTCATTTCTTTTTACTATGCCCTGTACATGAGCTCTGCGTCTCTCTAAATTCTCTCTCGTTTATTCTTCTATCTATCGGTCAGGAACCAGGAAAGGTGAAGGACAGGATAAAAATACTTTATTCTCCGCGTTTACCAGATACTGACCAAAGACACCCTGGTTTCGCTCGTTATCGACGCTCAGGGGACTTGCGCACCTCGCATGTCACAATATATATATTGGAAATCTTCATCTATTGCGCCTGCAATAAATTTCTTCGTCTTTCCGGAATCAAATATTTGCCACAGTTACTTATTATTCGAATGTTTTTATTATATTCAAACAATATTAAGTCAGATATTTCGAGAAAGTAAAAACGCAGCCTGCCTACTTAGTTTAGGGAGAAGGTACGAGTGCTTTTAGAAGATCGAAAAAATAATACTCAGTATTTTTTGAGATTTCAAGATTCAAACAAGACACCCGGCTCATCGCTTTTAGGCTTGACTCTTCGATAATTCATTTAACAAAGCAAAAATCCTGTCGGAGTAATCACAGGTATTACATGATGTTTTCAGGTGTCGAGCAGGTACTTGAGTTAGATAAGAAGGTGTTGAATTTTGTTGGACCACTGGTCTATAAGTATTTATTAAAAATTTTCAGCGCTTCGCCCTTCGATGAAGGGCCTCTTCAGACGTACAACATTTTAAAACCTACATACAGAAAAGACATAAAAATAATTTTCACACTTTGTCTCCAAAAACAAGGTAAAAACAATTTTTACGAGTTGTTCTTTTACCTTATTATCCCAATGGGTGAAATCTTATATTATTCATGGAGTAAATAAATCATTTTTGATAGTCAAAGATCGTAAAAGCTGTACATTTTTCCATGTTGTTAGTCGTTAGTTGAAAAATATTGTTTGGAAGAACCATAATATGTGGTAAATATATATATATATGAAAACGACTCCCACATGGTATTTGCATCATCAGGATTTTCAGTATAAAAACATTGGTGGGCCATCGCATAATCCTACAGCTACCATGAGAAAGTAATATCTCGTAAAAATGGGAAATTGATATCGTATATACAAAGTGGTTATTAAAATAAGTTGAGTCTTAAGCCGTGTGAACTGTTAGTCTCGACGCCTAATATATTGACATTCTCAAAGTCAGAATGATGATGCTTCGAATGGGAATGATGATTTTCTGTGCTCCTATCATCATATCTGCAATCATTCTTGTGTTCATTTATTCTGGCTTAAAGTAAAAGAGAGAGAAAATGATATTGAACTCTCACGCTCCACAAAATTTTACAGAAAAGTTCTTCTTAATAATAATAGAAGGCCTGGGAAACATGTGAAATTTGCTATTTCGGTTTCTCATTATCAAAAACCATACTCAAAAACACTTCAACAAAACCAAACGCATTTGGAGGACAAAGCTCGTCCGCTGACGCCTACCTTAAATTGCTGGACCTGGATCTCTCAAATCTTCCCAAACGCCGATTTGGCGGAAAGTGAACTCTTCCAGATGATCAAGAGGGCGGGACGGCAAAATATCCCTCACAGCACTGTCGAGTCGATGGCCAACACCAAACTGCTGGACTCCTACGTGTTTTCGTCTTCCCAACGTTCTCATTACCACGTGACAAGCATTGTCCAGTAGGTGCTGCCCTTCCAAGCTCTACGTTTGGCCTCATAATAGTGGCGATAATAGTGTCGATAATAGTAGGCGCGGGCTCTTTAGGGTAGTTGGTGCGCTGGCTCAGACCGATGGCATGACGGCGGTGCTCATTGTCGTGACAGGCGCCGAGCGTATGGTCAGCTTGACCCTCAAGCGGCGATTTCCAGAGTTGAGTGTGTGAGAAAGAGTAGATGGTCTTAGTTTAGTGGTCCAGTGGTGGATTAAGTTACAATATCTGAGATTTCAGGTCGCACTCAATCGAATCAGGATGTCAATTCCCTATTTATATTAAGCCTCCAAAAATTATTGGCAACATTTTAAATTTGTTTTCATCCACGCTTATTCAGCATAAAAAAATTCTTCTAAGACTCATTCTATATTCATCTGAATTTTGAATTCGTGTTGGCAATGGAAATATCGCGATTTGAATATTTAAATAAAATTCTTTCTGCCTTGGGAGGATCCATAAGGAGTGGCACGTCACCACGTTATGAAATATAGTCGCCGTATTATTATTTTGTAATCGGTAAGTAGTGTTTTCTTTCAATATTCTGGAAGTGAATCAAATTATCTATCTTAATATTTATTTTCTTTTTGTAGGAAGGATTAAATTAAATTAGAACTAGTATCTTCAACAAGCAAAAACTGTTATTGGAGTAGACGTAAACAATATAGATTGCCAGTCCTTCTAAAGGATGTACAGATGATGGCTAGAAAACAACTAATACTATGTGATGGTCAACCTGCAGTTGCTAAACATCAGTATGTATTCATATATACTTCTGAAATTGATTTTTATTCAATTTACATCATCAGTTATTACTGCTTATTTCACAGGTTACACTTTTTTTACACTGACTGTAGCTTTTGGACCAATCTCGAATCTACTTTTTGGCAGTCTACCCTCAAAAAAGAACACTTCTGCACCGGATTTACGAAAGAAGTCTATTTTTGCTGGTTGCTGCTGCACCACCTAATGAGCTCGTGTAGCAAAATCAAGGGTCATTGCCTCTTCGCAAATCATACGAATTTGATTTTTGTAAGGTTAGATTGTCTAAAAGGAGATTCGAGATTGGTGCCAAAAGTTAGAAAGGTAAATTTCTCTCCACCGTCATTTTCAACTCACGTTCCTTATCACCAAAACTGAAATACTTTATCTTTTACGTAGGGGGTTGGACGCCAGGCGCGCATGCGCCAGCCGGATGCTCGAAAATCACTTAAATTCGGAACTGGAATTTCGAACATGAGCGAAAGCTTTTCCCGGCACTGCTCAGTCCTACTACGAGTAACGGCAGATGAGATGAGTTAGCCTTTTTAGGAAATTTCTTAAGCTAAGGTCAAATCTTACTGGTCAATAGAAGACTCCTTGGGTTTGGTTTTGAACATTGCTAAAAATATTTATTGAAAAATTAAAAAGAGAGAAGGGGGCCGATAGCAACATCACAAAGATCGGTAGCACAGAATGACAGTTATGTTGAAAAGTGACAATTTGTAGGGGCAAATAATTACGAAATTTTATCTTAAGCCTATTTCATCACATTAATCAATTTCCAGAGCTTACTAGTTACAATCAGACTACCTTTCATAATAATACTTAATCGAAGCTGGGCTCGATCGTCCAGCCAATACTCCAAGGGTAAAACAAAGTGGGTGTTAATTAGAGTCACACTATCAACAAAGATTTAAAACTTCCTGACTTTAACAACGGAAAAATTGATGACAGTACTCGGAACTAGTTACCACAGAAATTACACACCACTCAGAGAGCTTAAGTGGAATTAAATCGGTAGCTTGAACCACGAGTCCAACATGGCGTCGGTAAGTACAGCGATATTGTGGCGACGAATTAATAGGATAGAATTACTATTCGGGCTGACATTATGGCGGAAGAAAAATAGTTGGTCTGGCAGAATTGATTTTTCAACTGAATATTACAACACTTTAACACAAGATGCGAATAGCGTCTGAGTTTCGAGACGCCCCACGTGTTCTACTCAAAACTAGCCAGAAACATGATTCTTCAAAATCTCTCAAACTAGGAACACGGGGAATTCGCGAGAATTCCAAAACTTCACAGATAACGAAAACGCTGACCTCACCCCAACTTTAAATTGTGAACACACTGATTCTAATGATTAATGACTGTAACTAAACAATTATTCTGAGCAGAAAATTTCTAAAGGGTAGATCCGAAGCATTTCCGAAAATGAGGAAGCTCTCGCTCTCTCTGGCACGCGAGTTGTCCGCATTGGCAACTATACCGCAACAAATCTAGAACAATCAGACCTAATTCTTATCCCATCGTGGGATTCTTGAAGTAAGCTGAAATCTCGTCCAGTACAGGAGCGTCGAGGGCCCTGTTAGGGGATGTGAGAAGAATTTCTTCCTCATAAAGGATTACTGGTGCAGACCAAGATATCGCTCCAAGGCGACTAAGTTCGTTCCCAAAGTCTAAGGAAAATGAGTCGAGTTATCCCTAGCTCTGGAGACATCCAAGGTTTCCAGCCAGGTTCCGGGAATATTGAAGACAGCAGAAGCAAAGGCGAGAACCAGATGCAACACGAGAATCTAGATTCTCAAACGAAGATGGCAACTGGCTATCTCAGTTCTCTAGTCATCCCTAAAGTTCCAGAATCCCTCGTTGTCCTTCGTCGATGATGAAATCAAGGCAAGGTCGCAAATAAAAATTCATAACAAACGCATGAGCCCTCAAATTCTTAAAATTAACCTAAAATATGGCCTTGAAGTGTCGTGCTACGTGTCGGGCAGGAACTAATTTCGGTAATTAAATTAAATGAAATAGCAAAGTGGCTGGTTAAAATTTTGCCACGTTACAACACCCCCTCCGTAGGGAAGGGCGATATTGTGCAACGGTGTCAGTGAGTCAGTGAGTCAAGGTGCACGGTACTCTACAGTGTAAAGGATGTATTTTATTTCCTGAGATAGAAAGACTTACATTTTGAAATTTGTAAGGAATAAAAACCATTATTTTTTTGACTTCTTCCAGACTATTTATTTATTAATGTACAAATTGATAACGACGTTTCGGAATCGGACCGATTCCCCCATTAGGTCGTCTGTTATTAGGAAATGATGCTAAGGTGTAAGATCTATTAAAATTTTCGCGAAAATAGGGTAAATTTACCTGTTGTGAAAAAGATGTACGTGGATATTAGTTAATAATCAGTTATATTAACCTTAAAATTGATCAATTTTAACCTTTCTTGAGATCCTCTAATGGAATTTTTGTATTTCTACTAATTTGATGCCACCTATTCTCTATGCCTTTAATAATCAAATCTAAAGGGATGTTAGTAAATAATGATGAGACGTCTAAAGAGGCCATAACGTGGTCATCAAGAATCTTAGTTTTGTTAATGTAATCTTTAAAAGTAATTGAATTTTTAACAGAATATTTATAGGTGTGTGAGAAATTTGGTTCAATGCCATAATAGGGATCCAACAGCCATAAAATGGGATGTAGTTGAAATCTTACATATTGAACCTAACTATTACGAGTGTGCCTTTGCGGAAATGGTTTTCATCAAAAAGGAGGCGAAAACTGTCTCAACAAAGTAACTGATTTAGATCTATTTAATGAATCTTACAACATGATTCTAGATTCTTTATGCTAAAGTCCACTTCTATAACACATTCGATTATATCTTTCCACGTTGTTCTTTCATTTTATACCATTTCGATTTTTTTTATATTACTTCGACCTTCATATCATTTGATTGTTACAAAATTAATATTATTCAATCACACAGGTTGTATATATAGTGTTGCTGGTTCCTACACTTATGACCTTTTAGAAGGTTCACTACGCATGCGCTAAGGTATCATTCTACATACTAATGTTCCCACTATAACGATTGCTCATTTCTCAAAATGAAGATGGATGGTGCACACCCCGCCACCACTATAATTTTAATTTTAATTTTATTATTAATTGACAAAATTTAAACTTTATACCTGTATAACTCACTATTAACTAATATCCACGTATATTTTCTTCACAACAGGTAAATTTACACTATTTTAGCAGAAATTTTAATAGATCTTACAACTTAGCATCATTTC
>JAUMHM010084593.1:0-12266 GCA_032362435.1 Melikaiella ostensackeni
GCTCTCTAAGAGCCGAATTGCCACTAAAGATAGTGTGATTTTTGATACTACAATTTTTGGCTCTAAGAAAAGTCGGCCGGAAAGAATGTCACTGGAACGAGGATGCAGAAACGTCATTAATGACCCATTAGTGGAGCCATCAGAAGTCCTTCTTGCACCTCTTCACATTAAGTTGGGTCTAACGAAACGATTTGTAAAAGCACTAAATAAAGGAGGACAATATTTTCAGTATATAATGTCTCAATCTCCTCAATTGTCTGATGCTAAGTTAGAAGAAGAAATATTCGATGGACCTCGAATTTGAAACCTGTTGAAAAAGGACGTTTTTGCTACTAAAACGACTTTGACTGAGAAAAAAGCAAGGCTTGATCACAAGAACGTCATTGGACAATTTCTGGGAAACATGCAAAGGCCAGAATGGAAAAAACAGGTCTCGAAAATGGTCGGCAGTTTCAAAAAATTGTAATGTTTGATGAGTTTGAAGCTACATTTCATGGATTTTCATGTTGAATACTTCCGTGAAAACCTTGGGGACTACAGTGAAGAACAGGGCGAAAGGTTCCGCCAAGATATCAAAGTGATGGAACGAAGGTATCAAGGCAGATGGGATGAAAATATGATAGCGGACTACTGTTGGATGTTGAAAAGAGATTTGCCTCAAAACAAAAGAAAAATGCCGCTACGAAGATCTTTTGAATCCAAAAGAGTGCGTTATAATAAGAACAAATAGCTGTTCTTCCATCAAAAGTCAGTGGTATGCAGAACTATATATAGAAGTCACGTCATCTGAGGACTATCTAATCAGCGGCTAGAAATTCACCTGACTTATCAGTGAAAAGTGTGCTTCTGTGGAAGCATGTGGCATTCATGCAAAATAAAACGCTAACTTGAGTTACGCATCGAATTCGATGCCTAAAGTACACAAATCTAATTTTGTCCTGCAAAGTACCGCTCAGACAATTTTCTTTCAAGGTTAAGTTTCAGATTTTCTAGTTATGTCACTGAACCGATACTATACATATATGAATTCAGCAGCTTGATGTCTATAATGAAAACATGTTTCACCATCATGTACTCAAAAATACGATCTTTTGACGTCATGTCGAAAACCAATCGTGAAAGGTGCAATTTTAACCTCAGATTTGGATTCAGCGACTTAGAATACATAAAAATACATGTGACAAAAGTACCAGACATTTTTTCGTTTAGCTGTGTAATAGTTATAATAATTATGAAACGATTTGAGGTTTCATTGATGTGTACAATGTTGTCGAGCTTTTAGCATACATTTCATGACTACTTATGTATCCTGCATATCACTACAATTATTATGCTAAATTATTGAGCTTACATACCTGTGAGCTTCAATAGAAGGAAGAGTTCAGAATTGTGCAATCTACTTCAAATCCACAAGAATAATTTCGAAAATCAAAATGAAGAATCTTTGTCATTAACAAAGTGAACGCGCCGCATGTGACTCATTTCCTTTTTTCTTACAGAGAACGTGTTATTAGGAATATTCTTAGGATATTTTCGGTATTCTATAGATATTTTATTCCATACGATTCGAGTATGCTTGGACTATCCCTGAGATATCCCTTTTTAGTACAATATCATGTCCCATGTTTATGAAAATGGGAAATATTTGGCTATCTTTAGGTTCAGGATATCTCAAAATATCTTCAATATGTCTCGTGGATATTGATATTTCTGCCCTGTAAGATATCGATTGGACATCTTGGGATATGACCGGAATCTAAACGGGATATTCCGCCAATACCTCTTGCTGTGATGAGTTGTACATAACAAGGAAAAACTAAAGAAAAACCGCAGTTTGATTCTTACTGCTTGCTTAGTTGGTTATATAATTTTGACAGAACATGCCCTTTTCATGTCAGCAACTCATAATTAGGATCTGTGTCGTCTGTCATTTACTCTCACGAAATATAAATAAATTGTTGGATACAGACAAAACG
The DNA here is from genome assembly GCA_032362435.1 of Melikaiella ostensackeni. NCBI lineage: Eukaryota > Metazoa > Arthropoda > Insecta > Hymenoptera > Cynipidae > Melikaiella > Melikaiella ostensackeni. The sequence goes on from JAUMHM010084593.1 coordinate 1,977, forward strand.
CTTGGCTAAATCAACAAAATAGACTGGCAAAAGTAAAAAAAAAAGATTCAAACAAGAAATTTTGGTGATTAACGCAAATGAGACGGTCGACTCAACACAAATTGCATTCACTTAACCAAACTTCATTTCAAGTCAAACAAATGCGTTCACGAAACGATTTCGTTCAATGAACACATTTCCTTTTCTCTGTGCGACAGATTGATAAACTACCGCAATGAAAATACATAACGTTTTCACAGAAACCCTTTATCAGTTTATAAAGTCAGCTTTTCTTTGCCACAGTTTCGCATCACAATTTCAGTTTCCATCGTTTAGAATGGTGAATGGAAAAGACGGAATAAATCTGAGGATAAAAGTTCATACACAGAATGAAATAAGAAATCTCAAAGAAACATGAGTCACTTTTCTGGGCTTACGTGCGACAATATTTTTTAATTCTCTTTTATTTGTTTGTTCGTGAATGTGGTATCAATGTTTCAGGTATTCAGATAACAATTTATTACGCGTCGCGACACATTAGAATTATCAGCATTTGTGTGTGCTCATCACGTGCACGCAAATAACATAATTACATACATTTGAATGTATATTATATTCATTTAAGATGGACTTATTCTTGATCCATTAAATCATCTGAAGGAAATTAGAAGAAAAATTTGACGAAATTTTTCTTTTTCAAAAAGCGCTTTTGACGGCAAAAAAACTAGAACTGTTGATCGAAAATTTCTGGTTGGCGAACTGGTTCTTTCTTCTTAGGCATTGAACCAGTGTGCCAAAGGACAATCCAAACGGATAATTCCTTCGAACGTTATCGTGTTCGCAGGCAATGACGACCACAACGACGACAGACAGACGCCGAAGTAAAATCAATTTCTTTTTGATCAGTGAGTCCGAAAATTGTTGTTATTACTCTTATTGCTAAGATTTCTCGATAGATAACTGAAAATAACTGTAGGTCTATCTGGGGAGTCCTCCACAATAATAAAAAAGAAGAAGTCAATTATCTTTCATCATTTTAAAAAATACCTGATTAACAAAAAATGTATCGTTTTTCTTTTGGAAAAAAATATTCATTAACTTTTTGTCACTCTATCCTGAAATATTGTTCAAGTCTAAAAGAACACATAAACCAAGTTTCATGCTATTTCAACAACTCGATTTTATTTCAGTTGCACTGCACCGACTGTAAGATGACGATATGAATATTGTATATTTCTAAAATGTACCTCTTATATTATGCACGTTTGAAAACGAATAGCCACTTGCAGATTCTGATATTCCTGACACGTACTTGCCATTTATTAAATTAAAATTCTGATTTTTTAACTTCAAAATTAGCGAAATGTGAAGGGATTACTATTTCTTCGGTTAAACACTGGATTACTCATTCAATACAAATTTCAACTAATTTAGATCTGAGACGATGTGGCCCAACGATATTTGAACTTCGTGATGGTGATGAACTGATACACGGTAGATTTCATCTTGCAGTATAAATATGGACGGGTTTCGTCAATATGGTCCTTAGTATGAGCACAGAGAGGGAGTTGAGCTATAAACGCAACTTCATTCCGAAGATTTTTAACAATTAAATTTACTTGATTAATTTCTATGTACACATAAAAAAATATCAGTCATTTCGAACTTATAAAGGGTGACTGAATTTTCTGACGCAAAACCTAATGACAAATCGTTCATTTTGAACAATACAAATCATGAAATTAATTGGAGGGAATATTGAGAATCACTTCAACTAAAAAGTGTGCGTCACTTTAATTCAATACTTATTACACTGTCCTACGTGATTCTGTCTCCAGAATGTTTCTCGGCATTTTTGATAACGGGCTCAAATGCACAGGCTATGGCGAACTACTGAAAAAAGGTTCTCTAAGACTGTTCTTTCAGCTCTTCCACATTTCATTATCTGATTTTGTAGTCGAGGTTTCAAGCTTTAATTTTCACTCAAAAAGGATGTTCCATCATCTCTGATTAATTTTGTTACAGGCTCTCAAATAAGGCCAAAAACGCGTTTTCAGACCCTTTAAAACCTTTTTTCTCGAAAACTTGACGTGATGAAGGATTTTTCTTGCAAATCCGTGATAAGCGTCCAAAAATGTTCTTAAAGTAACCAGAGACATTTTGGAGACAACAAAAAAGGCAAGTTTTGTAGAGCAGTTTCATTATTTCTGCAGCGATCGAGTTGGCAGATGGTGGATTCTACGCCGGACTCCCACAAGCCAGATCTACTATATATAGGTATCATATATTTTCCAGACATCGACTATTCATTTGTTGAGAAGTTAAAATATAGAACGACAAAGTTTTCTTATTATTTTTTTTTCTTTGTCTTTCTCTATGTAAAACACGAATTGCACTAGTTCACTAAGAGGCTGGAGTCGAGGTAATAATGAAAGATTTGTCCAATTTGAACCATTCGTTACTTCAAATAATTTTGAAAATGTGGTCTCAAAGGACCTCTAAACTGAAATCGCGTGCTGGACGAAAGGACAATCCACCAGCACCTTCTGAAAGAAAGTCAGAGTTAAATTTGATCTCAACATAATCTTCAGGACTGTCAACAAAATTCAAGTAATAAAAAATAGCGGTGAACGCTTTTTTTAAATACTCAGTAACATGTTCAGCCTCTGTAGATTCCACTATCTCAATATCAATTTCACGTCCATTCGTAAGGAACTTTTCAAAATATCGTAACCTATCCCATTTAATGATAAAAAACTCTCTCGCCTACCTGCCTGTGCACCACCTGTTTGGATAGGTTAATGATGCAACTGCTCGTTCAACATTTGGTGCTGCTGCATCTGCTGGTCCTGCCGCAATTGTGAGCGGCAAATCTTCTCCATGGCTGCAGCTCTTTCGTCCATCTCTAGCTCTATTTCGTCCTCCTCAAATCCTCCAACGTCGACCTCTTCCCTTTCATCATCACCGCAATCCTCGTCCACTTCTTTCCTCGATTCCTGATTTTCTCTTTCTGTAAAGAATAAAAAATAATTTTCACACTTGTATCCAGAACATGTCAAAAACAATGGCAAAAAAATTACAAGAAATAACTACCTCCCTCAATGTCCTCCGCTTCTATTTTAATCTCCACTTGATCAGGAACGTCTTGTTCCTGAACATCTGTTCACTTAGAGAAAATTCATAGAACAAAATGGTTGGAATGGTGAATGTTGGGAAAATTTAAAACAAAATAGGACAAAACTGACGTTCTGTTGGATATCACTTATTGAAGTTTTTTTTTATAACTCGTGAAAAATTGTAAAATTTATCATTTTGGCTATGAATTGATTTTGGTATTCATTTATTGAATGAAACGTATTATTATTTTTCATATATATTTTCTTAAATCTTTTTTTGACATATATTAAGGTCATAATTTTACATATTCTTGTATAATACAATTTTTGAAATAAGGGCCTCGAGATCCTCAAAGCATCATCGATAAACAATGGTGATGAGTAAATGCGACGAAAAAGAGTTGGCTATAAATTGATTTGGATATTTATCCATGGAATTAATTTTATTAATCTTCACAGGATTCTTTTCAAACCTCTTTTTCATTATATAGGAAAGTCATATTTTTATGGTAGGGGAAAATCGGGTAGCCCTGGTCTCATATGGGTTTGAATAAATGGTAATTTCTACAGTGATAAATCAACATTTTTTTCTTGTATGATTGTCCGAAAACATCAATTTCACAAGTATCAATGTATATCTTTCACGGGCTTAAAAAAAATCTATTTTATTAAGATTTTGCAAAATTTCGTCTACTCGAAAAAAGAATTTTTATTTCATTAAATTCGGACAAAACATACCATGAGATATTTTTGGAACCACCTCAATTTTCAGACCTGTTTTTTTTTGGATACATAGATGAACGCTTGGATTATGTGATATGCAATTTTTATTTATTCATTTCACGTATTTTCATAGTTTATTGTGATTTTTCTTGTACAGTGGCCGGACCTACCAGACACCATTTTCTAATAACCTACGATTTCAGACCTGATTTGAATCGCTTTGTTTCCCTCTACAATAAGTTTATTTCTCTCACAATCCATTCGTAAGTCGTTGGTAGAAGCACTGACATAAAATGAAATATGCTTGTGGTAAAAGAGAAGGAAAGAAAGCAAAAGTTGGAATGGAAGAAGAATCTGCTGATAAAGTTAAACCAGTGGAACTAAAATCAACTAATTATAAAACTTGAAGAAATGGTGATGTGTGATCAAACTATGTGAGAAAAAAAAATGATTAAAGTGTTTTTTTTCAATGTTTTCAAGATAAAATTAGAAATTCAAAAGGGTTTAAGCAAAATGTATAATCATATCTGATTTTATAAGAATCGTCAATCATACAATTCTTATCGGAGCTTCTGGTGGGCGCGAACGTAGTGTACCTTTGCGTGATGCTGTGCGGATTTAATGTGAATTTTAAAGCGTTAAACCAGACTTAGGATGTCTTACCGCGAGTACAATTGATAGTTGATGATTCAAACTATCTAGTGCTGTAATAGATTTAATGCTTTCACGATGATTCATTATGATGGAAAGAGGTGTTTCGGATTTCAATCGTGTGCAAAACTACGAAACTTTACAAGAAACAGACCTCTTGGTGCTGGAAAGAAAATAGCTACTCAAGATCTAATAGTTCAGAAAAAAATGGATTCGAAAATGGCTGCACACCTCGAAGCAATGAAACATCTCTTCCTCGGAATGAAGAGTTGAAAGTTGAAGAAGTAAGAAGACCTGAGTTTAATGAAGGAGGAGTCTGAAAAAGAGATCGAGGCTTGAGAGAGGGCGGCAACATCAGCACTTACTAAAGCGAGAGAGAGGGAAAAACTTTTGATTGAGGATATACGGATCTAAAACTGAAAATCATAGGACTAGAAAACCTACTCAGAGGAAGATGAGGCCTCCAATAACAATCGGGTGACAATCGAGGCAAGAGTCTCACTTGAAATAACTAACACTAGATTAATTGCAGGCAAACTCAGCACAACCGATCTCGAATGGGAAATGCGAGAAAGAGCATTGAAAAAGAAACTCAATCTTTGTTAAAGGTCGCAAACCAGACGAAAAATAGATGAGCGGAGAAATCCAGGAAAACCTCGAAAAGCCGACAGACGTCAAAATCCACGTAAAAGATTACCGGAGAACCACTAGAGGCACTGCCATCAAACTGAACTTGCGTACGACGAAAAGGCTTCTTTTTGAAAAAGACACAAAGTAGAAGGCTCATAAATCATTTTGAAAGATGGCCTGACCTACAGGGAGACGGAAGTTCAGTCTTGGATCAAAAACGAGGTGAGAGAAGCTAGGAGGAATGGAAAGAATGCGGACTACAGGTATACGAAATGGTGGATAGAGGAGAAAGATTTTTTCTGGAGTTAGATAAACAGAGCCAAAAAATTGCAAAACTCGCAGTTTTTTTGGAGTGATGAACAAGGAATATGTCAAAGGCGTAGTCTGGAACATTGCAGGACGGAGGAAAATTCAAGAGGGCTGGCAATTCCTGAGGCAGTTCGACGTCGTAATCCAGCTGGAAACCCGGATCGAGAAGGAAAAGGAAGAAAACTTTGTCAGCAGAATATGTGACGGGTTTGTATGGGTAGCAAAGGTCGCGACGCGAGATAATAACAGAGGCAGGGCAAAGGGCGGGGGGCAAATAATGGGAATTAAAAAAACGATCAGTGAAGAATTTTTTATTTCGGATTGGGAACTTGGGTTGCAAATTAGAGAAAACTATGAGAAAATGATTGATAAGCTGCAGGAGAATGATGAAAAAGTCATAATTGTAGGTGACTGGAATGTCAGAATTGGTGAAGAACAGAGTGAGTGACTGGAATGAGAAGACTGGAATGGTCAAAAGGTTCAAATCGGGCCCTCCCAATATGTCAAACTCCAGAGGAAGACAGCGTCAAGATGAAGAGTGCACCCAATAAAAAAAAGCAGTGTGGACAAACTGAAAAAATACCTAAAGACTAAACGAGATGAAGGGAAAGCCGAGTTGCGAGAAGAAAGGGAGGAACTAAAGGATTTGCTGAAAAGGAGAAGAGGGAGAAGGAAAATGAGCAGTGAATGGATTCAGACCTCGCAGACGACATTCAAAAGGAGCCAAGATCAACAAGGAAAAATGAAAAGCACACTTCATGAATCTTCTGAGAGGTGAAGATTCAGTTGAAAAAAAAGGCGGGACCAGAAAATTTCATTAATCAGAATTTAGAGGAGCTTGGAAGCAATTGTTCCTGCGATAACTCGGAAGAAGACTTGGAGGGAGAAGATGAGCTCAGCAAAGAATTATCACCCGAAGGGATGCTGAACACGATGAGGAAACTTAGAAAAGGTAAAGCTGCTGGAGAAGATGGGATAATTATCGAATTCATCTGTGGACTACCGACATCTTGGCTGATAGAGACTCACAAGGTCTTAAACGGCTTCTGGTTTGAAGGTCAGATAGCGCGAGGATGGAACAAAGCCGAAATAGTTCCTATTCATAAAGCAGACGTCGAAGGTGAAGTTGGAAACTAATGAGGTCTCACAATGCTTGATGTGGGTTATAAGATCCTAGTTACGATCTTGAACAATAGATTAAGGAATTGGCTCGAAAATAAAAAGTTTTATTCTGGAAGTCAGGCTGGGTTTGGGAATAAGAGGTCCACGAGAAACCACATTCTCGTTCTGAACTCACTAATCAATAATAAATTGAAGAGGCTTGGTGAGAAGCTGTTTGTGGCATTCATTGACATCAAAAAGGCCTTCGATACAGTGGACAGGGTGATTTTCCTGAAAATGAACGCCAACAAGTCCAAGGCCTGGTCTTTCAGAACCGACGCAGACGAAACACTGAAGGAAAGTGGAGTATCTCAGGTTGCGACATTGAAATTGTAAACAGCTACAAATATCTTGGGCTCTGGTTCTCTACAACTGCCACTTACACTAAACATCTGAGGAAGATGGCAGGGAAAGCACGTGTTGGTAGGATTTTGCGTATATTTCTTCATCAAGTAATTCATCAACTTCTTTTAATAATTTTCTGCAAGCATTTCCGTCAAAGATATCTCTATGATGATTCTTCGAGATCAGATAAAGTTACAGAGGCCATGTCAATGCTTTTTCTCGACCGACAACGGGTATCAGTCCATTCCGAAAGGGGTGATTAACAAAGCCGTATAGCAAATGTAGTTCAGGAACAAAACATTCTTCCAACACATCAATATCATCATCTTCTTGAAAAATTGGCTTGTTTATAACACTGTGACATTCTTTGGACAATTTTTTGTTTCCACCCAAAGAAACGTATTTGACGTGGTCCTTCTTCAAATCCCCATAAGTTTGAAGCGAAATACCTTCATCATACAACGGTATTTGGTCATTAGTTTTTTTACAAAAATTTCGCAAATCTGTCAGACTAACGAAACAATAAGGACATGGAAACATAGATGTTGCAGTTTGCTGTCCATTAATAAGCAATTTAGATTTAAAGAATCGTTTTTTAAGCACAAATTCAAACAGGAGAAAATTCCATTTCCGGACGACGATTTTTTGATAATTGAAGTGAAAACGAACATATATATCGAGACACTTATTGTTGGCAGATCCGTAAAACTTTTTTTCCCTTCCGGCGACCGTAAGCAGGAAGAGAGTCTTGCTGGGAAGATAATAACTTAGTGAGTGGACTGGAAGAGCAATGGGCCAAAATGAGATGCGGGAACGTTGGCAAAGCAGGCAATGAAGGGCACAGTGATGTAGCTTGTCGTCTATTTTGGTACGAAGAAGAAACACTAAGCCACATTCTCAGTTGTACAGAAGCGGCTGATGTTATCGATGAAGAGTGGCTTAAGGGAGTAGCTGACTGGAGAGAAGGTAGGGAAGGTAACAATTTCAAAGAATTTTCATTCAAAATCCTACGCGAAAAACCGATCCCCGTCCTCTGCAAATATGCAAAGAATTTTGAGGCGATAGCAAGGGAACAAGATAAATTGTGAATTGTAACCCGCTCATTTTTTTCTTTTCTCTCTTTATTCTGTAATATCTATGGTATTTCTTATACCTTTAGTATCTATAGTTTCTTCAACAAATTTGTACACACCCATATGTATACCACTATTGGACTAGGATAAGAGACTGGGTACGATTGTAAAAACTTATTTATAAGTATATATTGGAATGAAACTACTACTACTACTACTACAATTCTCATCAGATCAGACAATGATTATTTGTATGATTGGAGATTTTAAAAATCGGAAATAACTATACATGGCACCAAAAAGCTTATTTTAATCACAGATACAAATAAACAATGATATTTTTCAAAAGGAAGAAGTATCCTCAGAATATTCAAATCAAACTCTTTTCGTTCTATTTTTTTGTCGTATAAAACTAAAAACCTCATTCTTTAATTTTGTTTTTTATCAAAAAATAGTTGTTATATATATATATATATCCAGATACAAAATTTAAAAAAACATTTTTGGTGTTCGCACTTTTAAAACAATGCTAAGGTCATTATTAATAATTAAAAATGAATATTTTTGGACATCACCGTGAATTTTATACAATTGTGGTAAGTATATATTTGATTTATCCGTTATAGTTACAAAAGTATTCAGTAGTATAAAAATGTTTTCCAATATTTATCATATTTCATAATCCAGATATTAGGTAAATTATTTTAAACACAAGAATTATATGACTCTGATTTTCAAATCATTCTCCTTATACACTGTTATAGTCATTTACTTTTCGATAATGATGTGTCAACAATAAATGTAGATATACCTGAAAAACAGTTTCAACTTCACGCATTCTTGAATAGGATAACTTTTTGTTTAGGGAAAAATAGCTTTTGATGCTAAATAAATCATTTTTTTGAGACGAGAATATTTTTTCGAAAAATTAATTTTTCGCATTTTGCTCTGAGACTTTGCAAAATATATGCAAGTCACAAGTTGTTGAATCTCAAGATTTAGATTATTTTCGTATTTCTATTTTGAAAATTTTAATTCTCTCAGTCCCGCGAATGCGAAAGCTGCGTGGTTTTCCAAGAATTGGGTTTATCTAGTTCAGTTAATACAAGTTCAAAAATTGATTTTGCCTGTTTTGCTCTCTTTATTATATGTTATTTCCTGAAATATTGGACCAACCGGAAGAATCCTTAGCCATCCTAAAGATCCTAAAAATCCTAAATCCTAAAGATTGGTCTAACTGAGATATTTGAATTTTGTTTCCTGATTCTTGTGAGACTAATTATTGTATTCCTAAATCCGTCCAAAAAGTAACATAATTTTAAAAATCAACAAAATGGTGGTGATTCTCCTGATGATATTGAAAACAGGTTTTCTAAGAACAAAAAATTTCTTTCATGACATTTTTCTGATGAATCAATACTCAAATGATGGAGAAATCTTGTAACTTTCACGTAGGTCGATAATTTTTCTGATCAGGAGATTTTTCTTGCGAAAAATGTAATTCGAGCGTATTCAATAAAAATAGCGATAAATTGGAGAAAATGTGAGAAAAGAAGTTTGCTTCGCATAAAATGTTGTACAAAAAATAAATCTTATTACTCGTATTTTATGATATCTTGTATCTTTCGCGAGACAAATTAAAAAATTTAATTTTTCAAAGAAGAAATTCTGATGGCCACAAAAATGATTTGGCCAGCATAAAACTGACAGAATGTCTTCTTTATAGAAAGAAGAATTTTTCAAAATTATTGGATAACCTAAAAAAGGAGGGTTTTTCCATAAAATCAAATATATATTTCTTCAAATTTCAGCTTGGAAGATAAGGTAGAATATTATAGAAAGCAACACTTCCTTTATTTTAAAAGATACTTTTTTTAAGTTCGTGATATATAAAGAAGACATTCTATAATTTTTGATACGCCAAATCACTTTCACAACACGAGAATACAATTTTCAATGCATCGATCTAAAAATTTTCAGGAATCTCCATTAGATAGCAAGGAACGAACGCCCCACAGAAATTTATTTCAACTTTGAACTTTCCTTTGTACTTTTCGTTGACGAAATTGAAAAAACATAGACACCGGCCAAGCTTCAAGTTGCAATTAAATACTATTAAACGATAGGTAATTTTCAGCTTTTTCATTGTTTGTAGGCATCACTGGAATATACTTCATGTGTATGCCAAGTGTCAAACAATTTCAACAAAAATTTTCCAACTTACGACAAGTTACAGGGTTCGATTGAAAAGTAATGAGCCTTATTTTTTTTAAGCAGTTTTATTAAACCTTTTGGCTTATACA
>JAUMHM010084594.1:0-12266 GCA_032362435.1 Melikaiella ostensackeni
TTACTTGCCCCTCGTAGTTAAAAAGACGATAGAGAAAATCATCCTGATTTACGAATGGTCCTATAAAGAAATGTTTAACAGCAATGTTATTTAACCTTTTAGAAGCACAAATTCTATCTTTTTGACTATTTTTTTCTTATCTCGCGTCGTTTGGCTCAAAAATAAAAATATTCCAATACTATTTTCTGTGTTACGGTGGGCGTCGAGTATTATGAACTCATACAATTAAGCGAGTTTAGCATCTGCGATGCCCATACGTGATACACTATGAACATCCATGGGCCCGAGGAGATTGTCCCGTCATTACTATACCTATAGATTCAAATGCGATGAGAGAAGAAGAGATGCAAGCGTATGCGCTAATAAGAGGAAGCAATAGCTATCGTCGACACCGCGCGCACGAACTCAATTAACCAAAGAAGGAAGACGTACGTCAAGACCGCCTTTTCATTATGCCTCCCTGATACTAGCAGCAGTCACCGAGAACACCAAATGATAATTAACAATGTTAATTGTAATAACTTAGAAAAGTTTATATAGCTAATACTTATAAAATCAGTATTAACTACCCAAATGTCAAAATCTAAACACAGTTAATGAGAATCAAAATTCTAATGAGTATTGCTGTTCAAACACTAACTTTCGCTCTCTCTCTCTCTCTCCCTCTCCCCCTCTCTCTCTCTCTCTCTCTCTCTCTCTCTGAAAATAAACTATAAATCGATATTAGCATTTCAATATCAATATCAGATGAAATAGTTACCAAACATCAGATCTAACAAGTCCAAATCAATAACGACAAATAGACCTGATATCAATATAAAAGTAATAAATAAAAAGTAATTTCAACAAATGGGAAGACAAGTAACAAAAAACAACATTCCTATGGTGTGTGGCATGTGCTCGACACCGGGCAAACCCGTGTAGTCAGGTCATGAGTCCATTGCCGACTTTTAGAGTCACTCTACCAATTCGACCATTCGCAGCAGCTGGACTAGATTATGCGGGCCCAATCTGGATGCGCACCAAAAGAGACGAGGTCATGAGGCGTATAAAGGATACATCGCCATCTTCGTTTGCTGTGCTATCCGAACCCCAAATTTGGAGGCAGTCTTGGACTATACTGCTGATGGTTTTATTGCCACCTATAAGAGGTTTTCGGTTCGACGAGGCGTCAGCCATACTCTTTACAGCGACAGCGGGTCTATCTTCGTAGGAGCTGATCGGCAGCTACGAGAGCTATTTTCAGAGGCATCAGCTGTCTCTGATAAGGTCGCTCGTTACCTCGCCGATAATAATAGGACTTGGAAATTTGATCCACCCGCCGCTCCACATTTTGGTGGATTATGGGAAGCAGCGGTACGATCGGTCAAACAGCATCTCCGCCGTGTTATCGGAGAAACTACTCTAACTTTTGAGGAGATGTCAACTTTTCTTGCACAAGTTGAGGCATGTCTCAATTCAAGGCCGATCCAAGCTTTGAAGGATGATCCCAACGATTTGGTCGCTTTGACTCCAGCAAACTTTCTCATAGGCTCTTCGATCTTTACAATACCCGAGGCTTCATTAGTATATGAAAGGCTCACACCTAGAGAGCGTTGGCAACTCTTAAATCAGACGTATCAAACTTTTTGGAAAAGATGTTCGTTGGAGTACTTACATGAACTGCAAGCGCGTCCTAAATGGCAGAAGCCGACACCTCCTGTCAAGAATGGAGACCTCGAGTTGGTCCTGCAGGAGAAAAATTCCTCCTTCCAAGTGGCCTCTGGCTTGAGTGATTCAGGTACATCCAGGATCAGATGGTCAAATTCGCACTGTGTCTCTGAAGACGGCAACTGGTCTTTTAGTTAGACCAGTTGTAAAAATTGTCTCGCTACCAATTTCTGTTTCAGATCCTACATATTCTTCGCCATCATAACCTATCTGAGGGTGCGCGTATCTTTCAAGGTCCAAGGTGGACAATCTCATTTTTTTTCTATAGGTCATTCGTGAATCCATCACGATGGTGGACGGAAATGTTGGAGATTTCTCTGCACAGTTTAATTTAATTTATTTTTCGTGGTCGCGTGTGATCTCAGATCGCGTATGGCCCTGGTAATTCTGTTCCTTCCCCCCCTCTAGAGAATCGAGTACCTGGGAGGTGCAGGGGGACAGTCAGTACTGCTCATGGCAAGGTCCGAGACACTACTCTGTACGAACGTTTTTTAACTTTTTTTGTTTTTCTTATACTTAAATGTATTTTACTTCCTACTAACAAGTACTAATGGTACTAACGGTTTTACCTTTGCTAACGTTACTAATCTTGTAGTAACCTCCGGTATCCGCTTTCGCTATGAAAACGGGTACAATAAATAAACTTGACTATTGGAAAAACGCAGCATTCTATTTTCTCAACCCTTTCTCCCCAACTTCACTGTCGGATCGTATTTATAGTTTGGATTCTCAAACAAGTGTACCAGTAAAACCGCCTGAAAAGAATGCTAAAGGAATAACATGTATTTGTTATCCTTGGTTTGAGAGTTCAAATGACCAGTTACAATCAAAAGTGAAAGAGCCTCATTATAATTTGAACAATTATTTATGTACCTTGCCACGACCAACGCTTAAAGACGATGTTATGTTTCACACTCCTGATATACTCAATGATCTAAATAAAATTATACCATCTCAATATGTTTGTGTTTAATTGAAAAGAGTTTGATTTTAACAAGAAGTTAAGTTTTATCAGCTTATATTGATCGATTGGAAAAAGATGAAACATGTGCATTTCGATAAATTTATTATTATAGAATAAGATAGCATTATGCAAATATTATTACAGTTCAAAACTTATAAATTTGAGAGAGTTTGAAATTTTTTGTAATTAAACCATTTTTTGCAAAGTAATTGCACATAGTGCTAAAAGATTTTGAGCCTCAATATATGTATAATATAAGTATATTTCCTTAAATATAAGTATAGAAAGCGAAAAATTAATAGTGATTTTAATCGAGATTTTAAACGCCTTTATCACAAAATGATATGAATATTACTGAAATCTGGATCAACACAGTTCTCCAAGTAATGATAGCCATATCTGCAGTTCGGATAAAGTACTAGCTCTAACTTTTTGGAATAAGAAATAAAAGCCTTTTTTTGGTGAAGTTTAAGAAAAATTAATATCCATTTGAAATATGTCATATTGCAGATCGGTTTTCTTATTTTATTAATTGAAGAAGTGGCTAGCGTGACAGGTGACTCATCCGAATTGCAGGTATGACAATTTTCATTTGGCAGACAGGATTCCTTCAGTACAAACGTACACAAATAGTTCTCAATCGGTTTCAACACTTGAGTTCGCGTTTAAAAGGCATTCAAACAGTTAACAAAATTTGATCTATTATTATACCAATAGATTCCAAGAGATTACGCAAGGTTAGATGAGATTACATGGGATTACACGAGATTACATATGATTACACAAGACTACAGGGATTACATAGATTACATAGGATTTCAAAAGAATACACGAGATTACACAAGATTACTAGGGATTACACGAGATTACACGGGATTACACAAGAATACACGGATTACACAAGATTATATGGGATTACGTGGAACAGTGTATACCAGATTACAACAGTGGTTAACCCCTCGGTTTTGACCGAGATGGACTTCGTTGCTGACGTGTAAAGCTTCAAGAAGCCCATCAACCAGTTCGTCTTCAAGGAGTTGGCTATAATTCCTTTCCAGGAAGACGTTCAGCCTTTAAACGACCCTGCTGCTGGGACTCCCTGCCTACCAAATACAAGAGTGAAAATTTATGGTTGATGCACAATTACCATGGTCTAAAATGGACATCTGGTGACATACCCTATGAAGAAGTAAGATCGTACAGCATAGTTTCAACGATGTGCAATCACCACGTTCCATGTTGGTATATAAATTGCCCACTTTGAAACGCTCTTGCTCTCAAGACCTAGTTTATGTCTCCTCAGGGTCAGCCGACTATTAGGCATTACTCTCGAAGCAGAGTTAATGACGATGATAGAACTGAAAGTATTGATACTACGGATACTTCCTTGAGCAACACAACGTACAAAGAATTTTATAAGCGTTGCGAATTTATGTTCCAACTACGTTCACTTTTGTCACACTATAGGTTAAGATTTTCTCTTGTAAAATCAGGCTAAGTCTTTTTTCTTGAATTAACCAAACACGAATGTCGTTGGGCTGCATTTTCAACATTGAACTTTATTCAAACATCGTTGGGTTAAAATCAAATTTCTGCGCTGGCCACACATCGTTGGGTTGCATTCTTCAAATTTTGCGCAATCTCGTTTTTTTTAACGCTAGATACATAAGAATTTCACGTATAAGTTAAATTAAGTCGGCTTGAATTTAGGTAGACCGACATTTGAGAAAAAAAATGAAGCAAATGAAATCGCGTTTCTTTTAACACTAGATAAATAAGAATTGTACGTATACTCGTATGTTAAATTGAGTCGGCTTGAATTTAGGTGGACCGATATTCAAGAAAAAAAAATGAAACAAATGAGAAAATTAGAAACAGGGACAAGGAAATCTGAACTTTAAAACAAGGTTTATGCGTCTAAAATATCAGATCCAAGTTTCTAGAAGCTTCAAAATTCCCCTACCTCACACATGTTTCTAGAATTTTCGATTATAAAACTGGGATTCCTAACATTCTGCTACCTTCCAGCTAGGTCGGTCTTGCAGGGAGCCAACTTGTTGAGCGAACTATAAATTCGTTTCAGCTTTCTCGGAATTTCAATCGCTCTGAATATTAGTTAAGTATAAGTTAATTATCCCATCATCTACTGCTAGTATTGACAAGTTATAATGTAGCACGGACACGAACCATTATCGACTACAGGGAACTTAGCACAGATATAAACCGTACCTTGTAGTGTTAGGTTAGGTTTTTTAATAAGTCAAAATTGAAAGTCTACTAGCTCACATATGTTTCTAGAATTTCCGATTACCAACTTAATTATCTATAATAATATCTAAAAAAAATTAAAAGAAAAATCACGTCAACTTCTTTTGAGCGCTTTTTAAAAAATATTTATAGTGCTTTTCCTACATTTTCCAGTTGTATTTCGCGTTTTTGTCGGCGGAATTTCTCGGTTTAAATATGTAACTAATCTTGAAGTCTTGTTTCAAAGCAAAGGAACAAGTGTTGCGCAATTGAAAGATTCGATGACTACTAAAATGACAACAAAATTCACGATGAGTATTTTATTTGTTCTATTTTATTTTTTGGTTAACATATATTTCCTAAAGGCTTTAGTTTTTAAAGGGAAGAGGTTTCTTCAAATTCACGAGACGATTTTCAACATTTTCGTTAGGAAGGCGAAAGTGAACATCTTGAAAGTGTCATATCACACCTTGAGTATCTTGGACTAAACAGTCTAATACATTCGTTGTCGAGGGCGGTTTGAATCGGAATCTAAAAAAGAAATTAAAAGGAAAATCATTTCAAATTCTTTTGTGCGCCTATTTTACAATATTTATAGGGCTTCTCCTACATTTTCCAGTTGGTTTTCGTTTTTTTGTCCGCAGATTTTTTTGGTTTGATAGTGTAATTAGATCTTGAAGTCTTGTTAAAAAGCGAAGGAACAAGTGTTGCGCAATTGAAAGATTCGATGACTACTGAAATGGCAACAAAATTGACGATGAGTATTTTATTTGCACTATTTCATTTTTTGGTAAACATATATTTCCTAAAGGCTTTAGTTTTTAAAGGGAAGAGGTTTCTTTAAATTCAAGAGACGATTTTTTAAATTTTCGTTAGGAAGGCGAAAGTGAACATCTTGAAAGTGTCGTATTACACCTCAAGTATCTTGCTATAGAAAGTTTTGGAAATTTATACAGATTATTGAGGAAATTTATAAAAACTTTTCAAAATTGTAGAAGGCTTTGGAGATTTATAAGGGTTCTACAAATTGACCTTTTAAAAGGAGAATTTAGGGAAATTCATGAGCTTGATAAGTTTTTATTACCGTTGAGTATTCTTGTCACATATTCATTGAATGGTCTTTTCTCATCTTTGAGACCAAACTGCAGGAGACGGGTGCTCTCCTCAGTATACAACACAAACCGATCATAACTCCTCTGGTTCTGGCTTGTTTTTCATACTTTCTTTTGCATGACCGAAGTTTGGTGGGACTGGCCATATGAATGGACACTCCACCTTATATCGATTTAGCTGCTTAACTCGAACATAATTTTATACTTATGGAATGAATTTCTCGCATTAAGTTGTAGTTGGGTGTATACTTTTAACAATGAATAATACACATAATAATGTAGCCTCGAATAGGATTGACGCTTCTACTGACGAAAGGCATGTTCTCAGAAAAGTTTCAGGCGATGAATGGAGATTAGGTGTTTGGAATGCTAGAGGTGTAAATGATCTTAAGAAAAAGGAATTGCGGGATACAATGCGCGTGAAAAGGCTAGATATTTTATGTGTACCGGAAACAAAGAAGAAGGGATGTGAGTTAAGAAAGAAAGAGAACGGACTCGAACTTTGGTCAGGAGTAGATAATGAATCATATCGAAGCCAAGGAGTCGGTCTGATTATGAATGAGATAGCAAAACATGTCAAAAAGTATGAATGTGTATGTCCTAAATTACTATGGACTAGAATGAAAGTGGAAATCAGAAGACTATTTATTATAGTGTGTTACGCCCCAGTTGATGGTGCCAAGAGGGATGTAAAAGATACCTTTTGGGACTCGTTAAATGAAATATAGGTACTTGCGATCCTGGTGAAATAATAATTTTACTCGGAGATATGAATGGCTGGGTTGGTGTGCAACGCGAAGGTACCGAGAGGGTACTGGGTCATTTCGGAGACCCGAAAACGAACGGTTACGAGGATAAATTAATTAGCTTATGCTTAGAAAAAGGCTTGTTCATTACAAATACTTGGTTCAGATATCAAATGATTCACATGTATACTTGGTGCCGAAACGAAAGTCACAGTATGATTGACTTTGTTGTAGCGGATGAGAGACTGAGAAGGCTTGTAAGGGATACAAGGGTCACGAGAGGGTCTGAATGCGGTACGGTTCACTAACCCTTAGTTTCAAAAATGAACCTAGGTCAAGGGTGGAGAAGAAGAAGAATTAATTATGAGTCGAAGCAGACGCACGTTAGAATAGAGAATTTGCAGAAGCCAGAAGTACAATTGGTATATCGTGAAAAGCTGAATAAATATTTAGGACATCATAAAGAAGACTGGAAGACGGAATTAGGCAATAAAAATGTAGAGGGCGCATGAATAATACTATGGTATAGCATCTTCAAGAGTGCATCTGAAGTGTGCGGTACTGCGAATGTAGGAAGAAACGCTGGAGATGCTTGGTGGAATGATGAAATCCGCGTGGCTGTTAACGAGAAAAACAAAGCGTACTCGAGAATGTTGAATATTAAAGGTCTTAGCGATGAGAGGACTAGATTAGAATTAGAACTAGAACTAGTAAGGACTAGATTAGACAATGACAATGGGGATAAAAACAGAAAAGCTAAGATACTAGTCAAAGAATGCAAGAATAAAATCAAAGCGGAAGAAGATAAAAAAATGCAAAATGATTTTAAAGGAAATAAAAAAATATTTTGGAAATGGGTTGAGAAGATTAGGAAAGGAAGTTCTAGCACTAAGGACCAAGAAATGAAATGTGAATGAATGAATGAATGAAATGAAAATAAAGAAATGAAAGAAAGGAAATGAAATGAAATGACCAAGTGGACCAACAATTAAGAGTGCTGATGGTCAAATGGTATGGGATTCGGACAAAGTGAAAGACTATGTGAGTCATTTTTAAAAGAAATTGTATGAAGGTCAAGCTATGCAGCATAAAAACCTTCACATTGAAGAGAATACATTAGACAATCCCGTTGTAGGTAGCGGAACAAGACTCGATATTGACGACATTATATCCGTAATTAAGAAACTAATGAATGGTAAAGCTGCTGGTGTGGATGGTATCACAGCTGAAATGCTTAAAAGTGGTGGCGGATGTTTGCTTATGTGGCTGAGCGCATTTATGAATATGTATGCCCTGAACAGTGAAGTTCAAAATGATTGGAGAAAAGCGACTATCATCCCACTCTACAAGGGAAAGGGTGATAAAGGTGACTGTACTAATTATAGGACGATTAGCCTACTGAGTACCGTGGGCAAAATATTTACTAAAATACCTATTGGGTCTTTGTGAAATCCTGAAAGAGTATGAAGTGAATGGTTGGTTTCTAAAAGCAATAAAAGCAATATATAATGGTAGTGAAGCGAGTGTAAGAGTAAATGGACAACTGAGCGATTGGTTTGATATTAAGCAGGGCGTTAGGCAAGGCTGTGTTATGTCCTCCTGGATGCTCAATATACAGGTGTTTCTTTTATCTTGAGACATCGAAATATCTCAAGAAATACGCATCTAACGAAAAAACTGTCTGGTTGCGCCTGTGCCTGCGCGACTTCAACCCATAAATGCATCGCCATCTGGCGTGAATCGACAAATGCCTAAGAATGGCTCTTTAAGACAAAGAAGGTGTTGCTCGCGGGACAGAGAAAGTACGTGGACTGGCGTTTGCAGATGATAAGATTGTTACGGCAGAATCAGTCGACGATTTGCAGAGAATGATGCGCAGACGGGTCACCAGCATGAAGAGTATGGGTCTTACGATTAACGTGACTAAAACGAAAGTTATCGTGTTTGAAAGAAGGGGTGAGAAGACAGTATGCAATATTGCTTCAAACGAGGACAGGATAGAACAAGTTGATGAGTTCGTGTATCTTGGAAGTTTATTTATTGCTGACGGAAAGATAGATGCAGAGATATCTAGACGTATAAACAAGAGTAGAAAGATTAGCGGCAGTGTACGAGCTATTACTAGAAGTAAAAATGTAACGAATAAAGCTAAAATTGCATTTTACAATTCTGTGCTTGCCCCCACTGTGCTGTATGGCATCCAGACCTGGACGTGCCATGCAGTTCCTTCGGAATATGTGCGGTAAAACGTTAATGGACAAAGTCAGTAATGAGTGGGTTCTCAAAGAATGTGGTGTAGGAGAAATATTGTTTGACAAGAGTGAAAGAAATTTATTCAGATGGCTTGGCCATGTTGAGAAAATGAATGAAGAACGTTTAAGCATCAAGTGTATTAAGGTAAAGTGAGTGGTAGCGTACCCAGAGGTAGTGGCTGATCAGCCAATAACTAGCGGCTGATCAGATGGCCTGGCCTGGGGCTAGCAAAAAAAAGCGTTACACATTTAGCCATGCCCAGGCCAGACCATCTGGTCAGCGTCAAGACTGGAATCCTGTCGGTTTGGTCTGGGCCGGGTCAGCACCAGAAGATTTTTCCACACGGGTGCTTACAATCGCTTTTAGGGCTGGTCTGCTTGACTTATACCGGGCCGGTTGGCGAATCCCAGTCCGCCTCAGGTTAAAAGTAACTGTGTAATTCAAAAGCAAAACATTTATAATTTGTTGACAATTCATTCATAATCATTCACTTATGATAAGGGTAAGGGGCGCTTTTTTCCACAGACGGCACTGGGAATATTGGCAAAGCAAGCCAAGTACTGATTATTTGTACGTATTTATATATTTGTAATTTGGCAGTGTTTTTTTAGTTTTCTGCCGAGGATAAGTATGAACATCTGGTACTCATCTGGCAACAGTATCTCTTCTTAGCAGCGAAACGAGAAATCTTTTGAATGCCCTTATCAGCAGATTTAGAAGCAAGCAAAGCCCAAGAGCAGGCTTCGGAGTGCTCTATGAAACTAAAGAAAGTGTCAAAAAAGTATCTCTCTGAAGAAAAGAGTATCCTTAAAAATGAAAATAAAGTATTTAAAAAGTAGTTTCACTAAATCAGTCAGAAATTAGTTTTTTAAATCAAAAAGTAGTGTAAAAAAATACTTTGAACTAAAAAAAGAACGTATTTAAAAGGGAAATTTCTTTCATACTCTTCTGTATGAAAATAATAACTACGCTAAAGACTGCATCTAAAGAAGTTGGGATTTTTTCTTAAATCTCATAAATTCCCTACTGAGATTCCATCGGATGACTGTCAATTTACCACCACATAATATGCCAATGGTTACCCATTTTCTAAAAAATATACTTTCTTCTAAAGTCTTTCTTTGAGTGTTAAAATGTTTATTTATTTAATTTTCATGTGAAACTATGTAAATATAAAACTTTTCTACCAGAAAATAAGAATTTTCAACAAAATACATGAATTTTCAATCAAATAGTTGAATTTTTAACTAAAAAAGGTAAGTTTTCAACCAAAGAGATGGATTTTAAACCAAAAAAAACGAATTATAATAAAATAGTTGAATCCTCAACAAAAACAGATTAATTTTCAAACTAGCAGTTGAATTTTTAATTAAAAAAGGTAATTAGAAGAAATTTCTACCAAAAGCTCGACCAAAAGAGATGATGTTTCAAACCAAAAAGATGAAATTTAACAAAAGATTTGAATTTTCAACCAAAAAAGATTTTTCAGTGAAGAAAGAAAAATAATTTCAACCAAAATGATGAAGTTTCAAATCGAAAAGACGAATTTTTTACAAAGTAGCTGAATTTTCAACAGAAAAGTTAATTTCCAAGCAAATAGTTGAATTTTCTACCAAAATAGTTTAATTTTGAACCCCAAAAAGACGAATTCAACCAGAGGGTCGAATTTTCAACCGAAAAAAATGATTAGAAGAAATTTCTACCAAAAGAGATCAAGTTTCAAACCAAAGAGACCAAATTTATCAGACAGTTGAATTTTCAACCAAGGAAGATACTTCAGTCAAGAATGAGAAACAATTTCAACCAAATTGTTGAAGCTTCAAGCCAAAAAATACAAATTTTCTACAAAGCGGTTGAATTTTCAACCAGAAAATATGAATTTGCAACAAAAAAGTTAATTTCCAACCAAATAATTCAATTTTCTTCCAAAATAGTTTAATTTTCAACCCCAAAAAGACGAATTCAACCAAACAGTTGAACTTTTAACCAAAAAAGATGATTAGAAGATATTTCTCCCAAAAGAGATCAAGTTTCAAACCAAAAAAAAAAAACGAAAATTATCGGACAGTTGAATTTTCAACCTAGAAAGATACTTCACTTAAAAAAGAAAAACAATTTCAACCAAATTGTTGAAGTTTGAAACCAAAAAGATGAATTTTCTACAAAGCAGTTGAGTTTTCAACCAAAAAATATGAATTTTCAACGAAAAAGTTAATTTTCAATCAAGTAGTTCAATTTTCTACCTAATTAGTTTAATTTTCAACCGCAAAAATGATAAATTTTCAACAAAACGTTGAACTTTCAACCCAAAAAGACGAATTCATCATTCACTTTTAGTAAAAAAAATCAACTATCTGATTGAAAATTTATCTTCTTTATTTGAAAATGCATCTTTTTGGTTGAAAATTCACGTGTTTTGTTGATGATTTGTCTTTTTTGGTAGAAAATTTATTTGCTTGGTTAAAAATCGTCTTTTCGGTTGAAAAATCAACTATTTGATGGAATGTTGAATTCCTTTGTCGAACATTAATTTTTTTTCAAGATTCATCGTTTTAGTTCAAATTTCATCTCTTTGGTTGAAAATTCAACTATTTTTTTAAAAATTCGTTTCTTTTTTTATTGAAAATTCTTTTCTTTCAACTCAAATTTAACTATTCATTTTTGGTTTAAAATTCGTCTGTTTTAGTCAAAAATTCAAATATCTGGTTACAAATTAAAAACTGCAACTGTTTGGTCGAAAGTTAATTTGTTTTAGTTGAAAATTCAACTGCTTGGTTAATATTATGTATTTTGTTCATAGTTCGTCTTTTTTGATAGAAAATTAATCTTCTTTGTTAAGAAGTCATATTTTCGGTTAAAAGAGCAACTATTTGGTTGAACGTTGAACTCCTTTGTTATTTATTTATTTTTTTTTTTGAAGATTCATAATTTTAGTTGAAACTTCATATCTTTGGTTGAGAATTAAACTGCTTTGTTGAAAATTCATTTTTTTTTGTTGAGAATTAATTTTGTCTACTGAAAATGTAACTATTCTTTTTTTTTGTTGAAAATTAATATTTTTAATTGAAAATTAATATTTTCTAGTTACAAATTCATCTATTAGGCTGAAAATTCATGCATTTTGATGAAAAATCGTCTTTTTTAGTAGAAAGTTAATCTTCTTGGTTGAACATTCATCCTTTGTGGTTAAAAATGCAACTGTTTGGTTGAAAATTAATCGGTTTTGGTCGAGAA
>JAUMHM010084595.1:0-12265 GCA_032362435.1 Melikaiella ostensackeni
TGGCAATCAGAAGGCTATTCATTATAACATGCTACGCTCCAGTTGATGGTGACAGTAGTGACGTTAAAGATATCTTCTGAGATTTGATAAATTATATGCTACGTTCTCGCAACCCTGAGGAAAGAATCGTCCTACTCGGTATATGAACAGCTGGGTTAGTGTGCAACGCAAAGAAGGGGAAAGGGTACTTGGTCATTTCGTGGACTACAAAATGAACACCGAGTCGTAATAGAGCATTTGCAGGAACAGAAATAGAAAGGTTATATGGTGAAAAGCTGAATAAATATTAAGGCCATCTTGGAGAAGACTAGAAGATAGAATCAGTCAATAAGGATGTAGAGGGTGCATGGATACTACTACGGAATAGCATCTTCAGGATTACATCTGAAGCACCCACTGCTGTCCTTGTATGAAGAAAGACTGGAAATGCTTGGTGGAATGATGAAACCCGCGTGACTGTTAACAGGAAAAAGCAAACTTGCTCGAGAAAGCTGAATATTAAAGGTACTAAAAATGAGGAGAAGACTAGACTAAAAAACGATTATAGCGGTAGAAACAGAAAAGCAAAGATACTATTTAAGGAGTGCAAGGATAAAATCCAAGCGGAAGAAGATAAAAAAAATGTATAATGATTTGGAAGAAAATAAGAGATTATTTTGGAAATGGGTTAAGAAGACTAGGAAAGGAACCACTAGTACTGAGAAGGAATTAACAATTCTGATGGTGAAATGGTATGGGATAAAGACAAAGTGAAAGACTAAGTGAGTGGCGAAATAAGAATGGATATCCGCGACATTATATCCGCAATTAGTAAACTAAGGAACGGTAAGGCTGCTGGAGTGGAATGTATTACCGCTTGAATGCTCAAGAGCTGTTAAGATGAAGGTTTCATGTACTCATTGATTTACCATTTTGGATCTTGGCACCAAGGTGGCCATATTGATCCAATCGATAGATCGACAGTCAGTTTAGAGATCAAGAGGAGGTTAAGTTCGCTTCTTCTCCCCGAAAAATGTTTCTGCCACACTTCAAGCAATATAGTATTTTTGAGATTATCATCAATGAAATTCTTTTGCATCATAACTGTTCAGAGTGTAATAACACTAAACAACAAAAATGACCTATGTCCTCGCTGAATGCGACATATCGTTATCGAAGTACTTTTCAATGCTGAACATGAATCTCGCTTCCTTTTGTTGCTATCATGTCTAGTTTAATAGATATTTGCAATTAAAATATTTAATAAAAAATTGTTTAACCATTCTTTTGAAGGGCAAAAAATGTTTGTCTGCTCTCACCGTAGGTCACGTTGATGCCTTTTTGATGCAGTTTATGAATATCGTCTTACTTTATCGATATCTATAACGGTTTCTGAGATATTCTCAAAAAATTGAAAAAGTGCGAAAAATTTACTCAAATTTCAATGCACTGTAATTCAGGATATGTTAACTTTTTTGACATAAACTATAGGTTGATTTGTTTGTTTTTTCATGAAGAATAATTAGCTGGAAAAAATTTCATATCGGATTATCCGTTTCTGAGATATCTTGAAAATATTATTCTTGGCATCAGATGTTCAATTGTGGAACATAAGACGATCAATCACATTTTCATTTGTTTATGAATGTCTTACAGTTCTGAAACATAAGGCGATCAATCACATTGTCATTTGTTTCTGAATTTCATGCAGTTCCAAAACATAAGACGATCACTCACATTTCAGTCGTTTTTGAATTTCATACAGTTGTGGAACATAAGACGATCATTCACATTGTCATTTGTTTCTGAATTTCATGCAGTTCTAAAATATAAGACGATCAATCACATTGTTACTTGTTAATGAATTCAATACAGTTCGAAAACATAAGGCGATCAATCACATTGTAATTTGTTTTTGAATTTCATGCAGTTCTAAAACATAAGACGATCACTCACATTGTTATGTGTTTCTAAACTTCATTGAATCGATCTTGGGTTAATCTCTTCGGTGAAACTTATTCTCAATCATAGTGAATAAGTTTATTCTCCTTTCCCTTGTTGGATTTCTACCATTTATGTTTTGTGTTCTTGGGTTTAATTCATCAAATATGAGGTAAACATATTTGTGTTTTTCACTTTGGGCCAGTAGACATAAGGTCTGTACATATACATTAGGAATTACATATTTTTGTTGAGTTGAAACAAACTGAGAAAATGTCGGATAGGTGTTAGAACAATGCCAATTTTTTCTGTTTTGTTTGTGGTCTTTATACACCAACAAATCAAAGACAACCACTTGCTGACGCGATTAAAAGAGGATATTGGTTATCCTTTGGTAGAATTTTGAAAGATGTGAATCAGTCATGGAAACCTCAATATTGCTGTCCCACTTGTACGATTGAACTGAGATCTGAAAGTCAAGGACATCGTACAAGTCTGGAATTTTATACACCAATGATTTGGAATGAACCGCAAAATCATGATATGGATTGTTATTTCTGTAATACCACACTCATAAAGGGCTTTAGTGCAAAGAATGAGAAACAAATTGCTTGTGCTGATGTCCCATCCACGGTCAAGCCAGCTTTCATACGTGCGCCTAAAGCAGAAAATAGTTTGGGTGTAATCAAAAATAAGCGGCTTCATTCTGAAGGGAATGAACCAGAACCGAAACGTTCGGAAAAATACCTATTTTATTAGATCAAGCCAAATTTTTTTCAGACGAAGATCGTCTTCCTTATTGTAACGACGTGAATATATTGATAAAAGCTGTAGGACATAAGTACATAGCCAGCGAATGGCGTTTATTTATCAATTCTAATAAGACTAGTCTGACCCTAAAAATGTTATTCTGCCGCCTCTACATATCAGACTCGGGATAGTTAAGAACTTCGTAAAAGCAATAGCTCGAAACAAAAACTTATTTGCCTATCTGAAATCAAAATTCCCAAAACTTAGCGAAGCGAAAATCAGAGAAAAAGTTTTCATAGGACCTCAAATTCGTGAGCTTATGCAAGACTCAGAATTCGACGAATGCTTGAGCAGTGGAAAGAGGAAAACCTGGTTATCCGCAAAGAATGTAATACGGAATTTTCTAGGAAATCACAAATTTAAGCAGTACAAGCGGTATGTGAATGGAATGTTGACACGATTTCAAGGTCTGAATGTAAATATGTCATTGAAGATACATTTTCTACAACCCCACTTGAATTTCTTTCCTGGAAAGTTGAGATTAGTCAGTGACGAGCACGGAGAAAGATTCCACCAAGATATAGGAACTATTGAAAAGAGATATCAGGGTAAATGGAGCACCAGTAGTCTTGCTGATTATTGGTGGAGTCTCATCCGTGACAATCCGATCAAAAAACACGTTCGCTCAAGTAAACGTCGAACATTTTAATATAGAGGAATGAAGATCTGATGCCCAGTACAGCATTTAGCACAAGTTTTCGGAAATTGCAAAGAAGGGTGTACATTTTCCAAGATATCTCAGAAATGGATAATTTGAATTTAAATTCTTTTCCAGGTAATTATTCTTCATGAAAAAACAAAAAAATTGACCAGTAGTCAATGTCAAAAAAGTGAGTATATCCTGAATTACAGTGCATTCAAATTTGAGTAAATTTTTCGCAGTTTTTTTAGAATATCTCAGAAACCGTTATAGATATCGTTAAGTAAGACGATATTCGTCAACTGCGTTGAAGAACGCATCGACATGGCCTACGGTGAGGGCCGTCAAATACTTCTCGCCCTTTAAAAAAATGGTTAAACAATTCTTTATTGAAAATTTTGATTGCAAATATCTATCAAGCTGGACCTGATAGC
This sequence comes from Melikaiella ostensackeni, assembly GCA_032362435.1. Taxonomy (NCBI): domain Eukaryota; kingdom Metazoa; phylum Arthropoda; class Insecta; order Hymenoptera; family Cynipidae; genus Melikaiella; species Melikaiella ostensackeni. The sequence goes on from JAUMHM010084595.1 coordinate 3,805, forward strand.
AACAAACGGAATCCAAATTCGTGTTCAGCATTGGAAAGTTCTTCGGAAATGATATGTCGCATGCAGCGAGGACATGGGTCATTTTTGTTGATCAGTGTAATTCACCAACAAGAGGTTGCGAGCCCAGACTACGTGTCGCGAAAGTCTTTTTCGCGTTGCATGATTCCGCTTGCATGAGTGGAAACAGCCGAATAAAAATGGAATCCGAAGTGACGGTAATCACAAAGTTGGAGAGTGCAGAGATTTGGGCACAATGGAATTTCCAAGTGTCAGTTTTACTGAGGAATAAGGGTGCGAATTTGTCAAACTTCAGCCAGTGGAAGCACCTATAGCACAGCAGACACAAGAGGCAAATATTTCAAATCGGATAACACCGCTCAGAAAACAGTTGCAAAGAGTGTAACAGATTTTCAGTAAGTGCATATCAAGCATTGTATCAGTTCAAAGGACATGTGAGATGCCTTACATAACCTCTATGAGCAAGAATCTGAGACGATTATTCATATGCTTCAGAAAAAATGGTACCAGATGAAAAAGGTTCCCAAGGACAGCATGTCGTCTCATATTGCGAAATTAAAGGATCCTGCGCATCGCATACAAGCACTAGGTGAGCCAATTGCAGATTCATTAATAGTAACAAAGATTCTTATGACGCTACTAGCAGCTTGAAATTACTTTATCACAGCCTGGAAAGCGATTCCTCAAACCGAGCGCATGCTGGCAAATCTAGTCGAGAGACTTCTGGGAGAAGAAGCTAGGTTCTCAGTTCAAGAAAGTGATCTGAACGAAGCGTTCACAGCAATAAAGACGTCAACGACAGCGAAGAAGAAGAACAACAAGTGTAATAAGCGAGGCTCTGATTCTTCGAAGCAAGCTGACACATCGGATGCGAGCAGTCTAGATGTTTCTTACAAGTGTGAGGAGCCTGGGTATTGGGCACGTGGATTTCAAGAACCGAGCAAGAACTTCAGAGCAACGATAAAAAACCTAAAGGTGAAGCCTTGGTTGCACAAACAGCTTAGTTTCTACATCCACCTCAGGTTAGTATGCAATTGTGGTACCTAGATTCTGGAGTCACGGTTCGCATGTCAAATTAGGTAAAGTGGTTTATAAATCTTAAGTATTTTAAGAAACCTCTCCCTGTGAAAATAGGAATAAGGTGAGTCAATGGAAGCTTTGGGTAGATGAGAAATAAATATTCTAGCCTACGACGGCGAGCCATTGAGAGAAAAATATCTGTTTCAAGTTCTGTTTGTACCCAACCTAAGATACAACCTTTTTCCAGCTGGTTTGGCGTTAGATGAAAGTTTGCTCCAAATATCAACTATCAAAGGATGCCTCTTCCGGAAGGATGAAAATACAGTTGCAGTGGGAGTACGAAAACACAGGCTGTGTGAAATGCAATTCAAAGTACTCCAACCAGATGGTGGCGAGACGGAAGCTCATTCAGCCGCAAAAGATAGCCTTCAATGCTGGCATGAACAGCTCGGACACCTGAATGTTCAACATGTGAAGCAGTACCTGAAAAAACGAAGAATTGAAGTAAACGAACAAAAAGATTTCTTTTGCGGAGGATGCGCTTTTGGTAAGTCACATAGACTACCTTTTCCAAAGCACAAAAAGGATGATTATAATTCCCAAGCGCCGGGTGAGCTTGTACATTCTGATTTATGCGGACCATTTCAAGTAAAGTCGATAAATGGGTTACGCTATTTTCTGGTGTTCAAAGATGATTTCTGTCGTTATAGAATCGTCTATTTTCTTAGACCCAAGAATAAGACTGGAGAGCGAATGAAGGATTTTATCGCTTAAACCAATAATCATGTCGGAGCAAATGTAAGAACCCTACGTACGGACAATGGGTTGGAGTGAGCAAATGAAGCGGTAAAAGAAATGCAGAGGGGGAAAACCGCACAACCGTTGAAGCTATAAAGTCTATGATACACGCCAAGAACTGCCCTTGAAGCTATGGGCCGAAGCCGTCAACACGTCAGTTTATATACTTAAGTGTACAGGTACGAGGCCCCAAAATCTAAAAACTCTGCATAAATTATTTTCTGGTCGAGATGCTAATCCTAAAAAGCTTGTCATTTTTTAAACGACAGTTCATGCTCACATCCCAAAGTAAAAGCGTACAAAAATCGACAGTAAGGCTGTTCGCTTCTTCTCTTCGAAAAACATTTTCGTCATGTTTTCAAGCAATGTAATATTTTTGAGATTATTACCTATTAAATTGTTTTGCATCATACCTGTTCAGAGTGTGATAATTTACCAACAACAAGAGCGGTGGTGGATATTGGTTTGTGCGGCTGAGCGAACTGATGAATATGTGTAATCAGAACGGTGAAGTTGAAAATGATTGGAAAAAGTCGACGATCATTCACGTTTACAATGGAAAGGGTGATAAAGGTGAGTGTACTGATTACAGAGCTATCAGCTCACTAAGTATTGCTGGCAAAACATTAACTGAAAGACTCATTAGTCAGGTCATGGAAATAACAAAATAAAGGATCTGAGAAGTTCAAAGTCGATTCATGCCAGGAAGATTATATGCGGATCAGATATTTGATTGAGACAGATCACAGAAAAAAGTTTGAGAGTAAAAAGAGAATAGCGTCAATTGCTGGCTTCTCAAAATAATAAGAGCAATATATTATGGTAGATCTCGGGACTGTGAGAGTGCGTGGATTGGCTGGCATTTGCAGATTATGAGGTTGTTACGGCAGAATCAGTCGTTGATTTGCAGAGAAAGTTGAGCAGACTGGATACCAGCATGAAGAATATGGGTTCTAGGATTGACGTGAATAAATAAAAATTATTGTGTTTGAAAGAAGGAGTGGGAAAACAGTATGCCACATTGCCTTGAACAAAGGGAGGATAGAACAAGTTAATGATTCCATGAATCTCGGAAGTTTATTTACTGCTGACGGAATGATAGATGCGTAGATGTCTGGACATATAAACGAGGGCAGGAAGAAATATCGGCAGTGTAGGAGCCACTACGATGCGGAGACAGAAGAAATTTTTTTTCATAAAACTTTAAGGGAGTGTTTTTAATCAGGTTCTTCAAAACCTTTTGAATGAGTAACTTTACAGCTACCTTCTAATTTAGTACAGCTTCCTCTTATTTCGTATTCGAGGATTTCCCCACTTACGACGCCATGCCGAAGTGCCTAGAATCCAAAGAGGAGAGTTTGCGTCAATTTGCGGTCGAGTTGGAAACTTGACTGATTCTTGCACAGGATGTTCTCCTGATTCCGAATATGTCTGGTGCACATAAGGATGGTTCAAAAACACCAATTTAAAATAAATGACTGTGCACCTTGATATATTTTTTTAAATCATGAAAAAAGATCACTGTATGAATTTGAGGCGAATCGGAGTATACTTAGTGTTTTCCAAACGCCATTATAGCTCTAATAGAGAATATCTCTCAAATTAACAGAGATAAGTGATTTCAAATATTGGCCTCTGAATTCGTTTTGATTTCCTTTATCATTTCAGATGATTAAGAATAATCTTAACATATGACCAATAACATAAAAAATACACAAAATAAGTTTCTTTGATCAAATTAACTAATACAGTCGTACTTCTCATGTAAATCTGCACAATTTTTATCTTTTTCAATTTTCTCTAAAATTGGACAGATAATATATCGTCAATCTCGTTGCATAAGGTCGTAAGCTACAATGACAATATTTTACTTCGGAGACAAGAAGCTGTTATTAAGTGGGATTAGCTTTTACAAGATTGTCCTTTTCGACGAAAATAATTAGTGAATTATGAGTAAAGGAATGGTTTCTCATAAATATAACAAGTCATGACTTTTGTACAATAACCAAAAATTCATGCCAGATTGGGATTACAAAATTTTGTGGCTTACGACCTTACACAACTAGATGGAAGATATATTGAGTATTCTTTAAGCAATTAATAACTTTCAATATATTCATTTCAGAGAAAATTGCCAAGTGAAAGTTGTACAGATTTACAAGAAGAATATGACTGTATTGGTAAATTTGACCAAAAAAACTTATTTCGTGTATTTTTCTTGTTGTTGGTTATATTTTAAGATTATTGTGGCTTACAAATGACCTCAAGCTATAGAGAAAATCAAAAAGAATTCAGAAACATATATTTGAAATCACTTACCTCTAATAATTTTACAGATAGTCCTTATTAAAGCTTCAAGGTCGTTTGGGGAGCACTAATCCTCTTCGATTTTCCTTAAATTTATACAGTAATCTTTTTTCATAACTTAGAGAAAAAATATCAAGATGCATATCAATTTTTTTAAAGTTGATGCTCTTCACCTACCCTAGTACTCCTAGCAAATTTTTTGTAGCTTTGTCGTTCATTTAGCGTTTTTTATTTTTAAATAAAAAACGCTGTGTGGCTTAAAGTTATGAAAATTGAAAATTATTTTATCATCATTATTTTTTATTGTTGCATTGATTCTTGTATATAGCATATACAAAGAAGTAATATAGAAGTTCCTTAGCTTATGCGCCTATAACCTTCCTAGCTTATATTAATAACAGTGTACTTTCGATACGTGATTATTGAAATAGGATCAGAAGAGGACAAAAATGATATATTATTAGGAAAAAAAAGAAACCATGAAACTTAGCATCTACTTGTGTTTCAAATCTCTTGAGCAATAATATTATATAAATAGCTTACTCATATAAAAGATACATGATTCTTCTATGCTTATATTTAGATTGTTCGTCAATAATTGTGTTAACAAGTTCATTAGGATGATCTTTAACTCTTGTGAAGTACCTCATCTTAGCTCTTGTAATATGCTCTTTTATATATTTCATGTTTGAGTGCATTTCATTAATCCTCTTATACTTAACGACGATAATTCCCAATGATTCTCTAGAATTTATTTTGTACAATTTGAAGCTTCTTAAAATTTGTTTGTGAAGTGTAAATCCATACAAGGCAAGCATATGTCAATGCAGATCTTATTATCTTTGACTTAGAGAATTAACATATCTTGCAAATGTTAGCCTCTTATCAAGTGTACCACCAAGGAGTTTTACAGCGTCAACCCAATTAATATAGGAATCATGTACTGTAATGTTTTTGTTTAATTTTTTTTAAAGCTTCCTTGAAGGTCTTATCTTTAAAGGCCTTTTAAGGTCTTTTTTGGTGAATACGATCGTTTTCGTTTTTCGTATATTTATCTTTATTTTCCATTAATTGCAAAATTGTAGTATTCTCTTTGCAGCAATTTGTAATCTATTTGCAATCGTGTCTATTCTATATGACGACGCGTTCAAAGCTTGATCATCCGCAAAAGAGTAAGGTTAACATTTTCTCTTTTCGGTACATCGTTTATATAAATTAAAACAATTGTGATCCTATAACTGATCCTTGAGGGACACCCGCTACAATTTTCTTTGTGTTAGAGTTCATATTGTGTTCAACAAACACATGACTGTTTCTGAGATACGAGATTATTTGAATTATTATATATGTATGGTTGAAAGTTATATTGAATAAACTTATAAATTCAACCATTGTGCCAGATTGTATCAAAAGCCTTCTCCACATCCATTAGTAATGGAACGGTATGCACTTTATTATTGTAATTTCTCGTAATGTCGTTAGTAATTACTAATCATAATTATAATTCTTGCAATCTGATGAGAATCTGATTAGGAATTGGTACAGTTTTAGCTCTTTTTTCACTCTGTTGGAAAGTGACCCAAAAATAGAATTCCATTCAAAATCTTAGTAATCATTGCAATTGCGAACAACGGGTTTAATTGGTCGAACATACGCGTTTTGGCCATATTTGAGTGTCTGTAAAAAATTAACGAGAGGGGATAGAACCTTCTATTTGAGCTTAAACTTAAGCTTGAACCTTTGACTAAAAACTTGAATAACAGCAAATAGAAGACTTGAATGTGGAGCCGTTGGTAACGGGCTTTTTCAGTTGCGTCCCGTAGCCCAAGTAAATACATGGGCTACCAGGCGCGAGCGCATGAGCGTAAATTACAGACACTCAAATATGGCCACAAACGCGTTTTTTCGACTCTTTAACTCAGTTTTTCTCAAAAATTTGACGTGATTGAGCATTTTTGTCACCAGATTCAGAATCAGTATCGAAAAATCTTCAAAAAATGACCAGAAACATTCCGGAGACAAAAAATGGGTAATACAGGTATTTGTAGGAAGTGTCATCAAAGGAAGTATATGTTTAGACTTTTTGTAGACTTTCGTAAATTTTCATACTGAACCGTCGATGGCCTTGCAGTTTTTGATTCATTTCGTCTAATATTCAGAATTCTATTTTTTAAATTTATCGTCCACAACTTTCTGCATAAGGGATAACTTTGTTTTATTTCTATTATTTCTGTTTTTTTAAACTTCCTCCTAAACTTGTTTTTAATTTCTGTAATCTTTTTATATTATTTGGAACAGGTGTAGACGAGATGAAGGTACCTTTCTAGAGATATTACTTCGAGCCGCCATGCGAACAATGCCAGTGAAGTCTGTTACTGTTTTTTTCAATGTCATTTTTTGAAATATATGAAAATGTAGCTCTATTTTTCAATCAATTTCTTTTTTGAATGCTTTCCAGTTACCTTTCCTGTAATCGATGATTTCACTAGTAATTACACTCATTTGTATAGAATTAAGATAAACCTATTGGGTTATGGTCAGAGTTCAACATTTGCAACGACTTTGGTTCCTTGAAATTCCTAATATTTTCAATAAGAAATATATCCAAAACACTAGGTCTTCCTGTTTTAGGGAAGTGTGTTGGGTATTCTGGTCCAGCAATTTGTACTTGCTTATTTGAGCAGAAATTTATTATCCCTCTTCCGCTAAAATTGTTCCTATAGCAGTTACAGTACATGTTTCTAGCATAGAAATCGCCCATAACTATTACTTTATTATGAAACTGAAAAATCTGGTTAAAGTCACTTTTACATACAATATTTTTTTGTGGAACATATATATGTATCATCAGCATTGCTTTATGAACAAACCCTATTTCAACAGCAATAGCTTCAGTATTTAATATGTTCGGGATTTCGAATTCCCCGTGTCTAATTTTGTTTTTAATAATTAAGGCTACACTGCCTCCTGCACTATTTATATCATTCCTATATACTGAGTATCCTGTGATTTCAAGACCATAATTGTTATCCAGGATAAGACTTACGTGCATAAGGTGCTCATATCAATTTGAATTATCTCAAATGTGGAATAGTAAACTTCTTTCTCATTGCACAGACCATTAGATAGCAGTTCAATAAATCAATATTCCCAATTTGAAAAAAAACCTAAGAAAATTACTTTATGCTGATAATACATAAAATTAAAACAAAAGGACCAAGAATTTGCTATGTGCACTCAACACATTCGGAATTAGAGAAAACTCGGCACAAGAAACAATCAAGTTTTCAACTCGACCTGAAATGGACACAAAATTGCTCTTGGGTCCCAGACTATATTTGAGATATGCCGATTCAGTTCCGCGACCGAATGAACTTTCTACTGCCCGATTTAACTGCCCGACTCAATGTGTTGCATGTATGTACATAACTCGCACACACACATCGTCACCTTCACAACCTTACTCTCGCTCAAGGTGGTGCAAGCGTGGGGGTTAGGAAAATATGCCTACAGGGAGTCATAAAACTCTATACTCGTTACTCGTTATGACTCTATACTCACTTTTGAATTAACCTGAAAAGCTTGACGTATAGAAATAAAGTAGAACCCCTTCGGGTAGCTAAAACTAGAAGAAGAACAAGTTTTTGATTAAACAGTTAAGAGTTTCAATATACCATTTATCTTTTTTAGGCGATAGAATCTATCACTTGTGACAGATTCGCTTTAGTAATATTTTTGACTAATTATATTATTTAGTGAAAACTTGATACTACTCAAGGTTGATGGAGAGATGTAAAAAAAAATGTCGAAATCCGTAGGGTCGCTCAAATCTCCACTAAGCGTCGATAGTCAGAGATTAGGGTTTCAAATTGCCACTTTACACGGTGGTTGCACGATAATGTGCTTATTTAAAAATGTTCATTATGGTAAATCCGTTTATTGAAATCAATAAAATATTACAGTATACATTATAAGATAAAAAATTGAGTGGTTAAGTATAAGATATATGAAACGAGGTAAAATACACGATACGGTCATATTCCTTTCAAGGGTAGTTCAAGACTGAATAACTGTCCTCCGCTGAGGATCAGTCAAGGGTTCAGGCCAGATTCCGAGTTTGCCATTTTTTCCAAAAACCGAAACCTTGTCACTGGCAACATCGGACTTTGTCCTTCGATGAGTCATTAAGCAGACAGGAAGTATAAAGCATAAGTACCGATGCACAACTGACCGCCCCAAGTGTTACTGAGGGAGGATTGAGTCTCAAGGAGACGTGCCGATTTTCGTTTCACCCTGCTTAACGAAACATCGAATTGGA